>QAOC01034339.1:57787-84615 GCA_003255005.1 Begonia fuchsioides | reverse complement strand
TTATTTATCTAACATATGAATACATAGACTGTAAGACCGGATCGGCTTTCCCCTTTCAAAAGATCCAAGCCACCATGACGGGCGCCAATGAAGTTGTTTCAACTCAACCAACCGACTTGAACGACCAATGGTTAGGTCGGTACGATTTTTTATTTTTTGTGAAGTAGATGCAAACAGTTCAAAAAACTCGGATTTGAACGAAATTAAAAATGTTTAAACAGACATATTAGAAATATTAAATACAATTTTAAAGGATAATTTTAATAAAAATAATAAATAATTAAATTAATCGATAAAAATAATAAAAACTTATTGAATATTCAATAATCCAATATATTTTAGTATGAATATATTATAAAAGTTTCGAGTTATACTAATAATATATATTTAAAAATTGATATTAAAAAAAATTAAAATAACATCGTTTGTGCTAACGTGATAGGCGAACGGTGATCATCACCCTACTTTCGTTAACGAATGAGACCTCAGTCTGCTAACTAGCTATGCGGAGGTGACCCTCCGCGGCCAGCTTCTTAGAGAGATAATGGCCGCTTAGGCCAAGAAAGTTTGAGGCAATAACAGGTCTGTGATGCCCTTAGATGTTCTGGGCCGCTCGCGCGCTACACTGATAGGTTGGGTCTTTACACAAGAGGTAAATTTAAAGTTTGGCCGATAAATAAATGCCATAAAGTAAAGGGACATATGTGAAAATCGTATATTTTCATCTATTTCTCAATCAACTCCGTCAATTTTTGTGCGTCCCTCCGCAGCGATCCGGCTTTTGCTCGGATCTTGTTCAATTACGCGTAAACTAGATTCGCCCAAGCGGCATGGTCAGCTTTCTTCATCTCTTCCTAAACTAGATTCGCGTTCTACTATTTCACTTTTTAGCCATCGCTCTCTGTCTCTCTTGGCTATCTTTTTTAATCATGTCTTCTGCGGTGACGCTGGTGTTGAATGTTTATTTGGATTTCGGGATTCAATTTCGTAGATTGATTTTGGTTTAGATCTGAAATTTCTAAAACGCACGTTGTATTTGGCGGAGCTGGATCTCTGGAATTTACTCCAAATTTGATCCAAATCCTGGTCCTCAATGCGAGGTCCTGATGTTCTTGGCATTGAAAGAAGAATTGAGGTTTTTAGGTGTTAATCATCAGAGACATTTCTAATTGATTGTTACAAAAAAATTCTGGAACATTATCTTATTTCATATAAAATAATGTTTCCACCGACTATGTATCTTTATCAATTTCAGTGAAAAATGTAGAAGAAACTACGTTTTGTGTATATATATACTTCAACATTTGGTAAATCCTTTCATAAGATCAAAGTCAACTGAATAAACCTACTGCATTAACATTTCAAACGAAATATGTTATCAAGTTATATCTAACACATGAATAATCAATCAACATGCTGGCTATTCCTGGTTAATAGTCGACTACTTGCTTTATTGATTTTGTCATTTTGATGCCATTTGGTAGCTGCAGAAATGTAGTTGTGTCTTCTGTTTTATTTTTGAAATCCGTTAATGTTTTTTTATGACAAATGCAGGCATCCTGCCCTTCTGTAAAAAACATTCTTCTTTTGGACTCCGAAGGAAAACGGGTAGCTGTTAAGTATTATTCAGATGACTGGTCAACAAATAATGCAAAAGAAGCTTATGAGAAATCAGTATTTACCAAAACTCAAAAGACTAATGCTCGGACAGAAGGTAATATATATTGCATTCTAAAAATGTGTTATTTTGTTTTGCTGTTATCTTTGCTTGAAGAATGCTGCATATTTTGTTATCTCTGCTTGATTATTCTGCTTATCTTATAAATGGCCTCCTTTTCTTCTTCAGCGGAGATAGCATTGTTTGAGAACAATATTGTTGTTTACAAATTTGTCCAAGATCTTCATTTTTTTGTTACTGGAGGTGAAGATGAGAATGAGATCATCTTAGCTACAGTTCTTCAAGGATTTTTCGATGCAGTTGGCCTTTTGCTGAGGTGTAAAACATAACTCTGGTTATAGAATGAGCTCTGTATTATTAGTCTTTGCATTTATCAATAATCAACCTTTGACATAGTTCAATAATTTTATTCTGCTTCTGTGGTAGGGGCAATGTGGACAAGAAAGAAGCACTTGAGAATCTTGACCTCATTTTATTGTGTCTTGATGAAATTGTTGATGGAGGGTAGGTTTGATAAACTTTTTCAATGTTTAATCTTTTATAATCCCTTCAGTTTCACTTGTTTTTAATTAATCATTTACTTGATGGAGGGTAGGTTAATAAACTTAGTGGAACTATTCAAAAATTTATTTTCAAGAATGAGTAGGCAGGAGTTTGACGATATTTTTCCTGTTTTACATAAAATAGGGATTGTAATGTTTAAATCATAGGTTATGTAATGTGTTGTGCATCGGAAACAATTTGTTTTTAAGTGATGGTATCCCTAGGTAAGCCTGACATGCCATGCATATGTTATACTGATAAAACCTTGATAAGTCCTACACTGGAGGTCTGTGGAGTCTGACTGAAATGTTTGTGTTTGTGCAACACGCTTTCTAAGAGTTGTATTGAGGGAGGGTGCAGTCTGAAATGCCCCTTGCAACTAAAAAACTATTCTTTTTTTTTTATGAATTTCTCTGTTAGGCATGGACTAAACTCATAACATTTTGAGGCTTCTGGAATGTGAATAAATTATTCTTACATCTGTAGCATTAGGTGATTTTAGGACTGCACGTGTATTGGTAGAATGTGGTGCCGTGAAAATGCTGGAGTTAGTTTTCATTTTAACATCAGATCATCGATTGCTAGAGTCTCTGTAAATTATTCTTGCAATTTGTGGGGGCAATTTTAACGCTAAATATTCCATCTTATGCAGTATCATTCTCGAGACTGATGCAAATGTGATTGTCGGGAAGGTTTCAAGTCATAGCATTGATTCGGGAGCTCCGTTGTCGGAACAGGTATTGTTAAATCTCAAGCCTTTTTCTCGGACCCGCCTGCAGATGATCAATTGTCTTTGATTCTTCCAAAGACCATGCAAAATTTAACGAATGTAATAATTTTTTTTGCAGACTCTAAGCCAAGCGTTCGCCACTGCCCGGGAACATTTTACAAGATCTCTTCTAAAGTAATGGCTGAACGACGGAAGGAGGATTAGCTTTTTGATGCTCGGAATATCTATCAATTTGGTGTGCTAGTTTAAAATTTCCAAATTTCCAATGATGAACGTCGAACAATATCCATGTTGTCTAATTAAAGACACTCTCTAATGCTCATGATACTTGATTCTTCTGGGTTGCTATTGGAATTCGTGTTTGTTGAAAATTCTTAAATTTGCTTCGAATCCTAATTGGAATCGCATATGTCAAACTCAAGGATGCAGAGTTCATTCTATGATTTGAAATAAGTTTAGGTTCAGGAGGATCCTTGCTTTTCAAGGATGGAGAAAACTGTTGACACGCTTACGTGTCATTCACTGATTGGGCATGGGCATTTTAATTATTCGCAATGTTATTTAATCGCAACCTATAACAATTATTTGACGAAACCCGAACAAGAAAAAGAATAAGAAAAGGTCAGTGTTAGTAGTTAGCATTACACATCATTTTAGAACATCGTTTCGGGTTCACTCCCGCACTTAAATCCAACTTCTCCTTCAACGATAATTCCCCCCCAACACTGTTGAACCTATATTTTATTTCTCCATTTCCAAAATCGAATTCAAAAACCGAATCTAAATACACAAGCACACACATCTTAATGGGTGATCCCCCACCCAGAACGACTTATGGTTCGGAATCACCAGAAAAATCAAGCTCACCCGAGTTGGCACCAAATGACTTTATTAGACACCCATGGCAATTCTCCCACCATTGAATATTTTTAACCTATTGAATAAGCAAAAGTTGCCATGGGAAATTGGCAAGAGCTCAACATGTATGTGCTCTGCTGTACTTAAATAAATGTTGATTTTCAAGTATATAAAAACTATGATATAGCTTCTTACCTAATTTGATTAGATCATTGGCAAAAGTCTTTATTATCCACATTCATAAAAGCAAAGCAAAGAAATCTCTTTTCTCGAGGATATGAAGCTTATCTTGACAAATAGTGTTCAAATCATGTTAATGTAATAATGGAGTGTCGTAAATCTCTAAAGGATGGAGAGACTGTAAACAGTTCATAAATGAGTTTTCCCTTCCTAACCCACTTATATTATAAAGCAACTATGGATATCAGATGGTTGGGGAAACACAAAGAATCCAATTACAGAAAAACTATATCAAAACAGCTAAATATCTCACCATTTTCACAGAAATTTCCATGGTGATTCACGATGAGTTCAAGCCACGATTAATTCCTGAAATTGCTAGCTTCGGAAGAAGTACGGATACAACTGTGTGTTGAGGTAAACATCGAGATTCTTCACCAACCTGCATCAATTAGCCGCTAAATACGAAGTTAGAATTTTCCAGAAATCAACACTCATCTTCCCAGTGGTTGTAAATATAATCTACTCTGATAAAGTTCAATCACTTGTTTCTATTTTTGAGAACCTCAACATCATGGCCTACAGTTATAATACTACCATCGATCACTTGTTTCCAATCTACTCTAATAAAGTTCAATTCTGTATTGCATCTTCACAATTTCCCATCAATCACTGAAGCAGGATGCATAGGAAGAAAAAGGATGAATGATCGAGAAAAGCAAGTCCCTAGGTTCCCAATAAACTAATTATCTCAAGTTTCCGCTAATAAACCATTGATGTTCACATTTACATGGCATAAAAGACTTCAAAAATCCAACAATCTTAATTTCAATTAATTAACATTTTAACATTAATGAAATTAGAGTTCCAAATAAAAGAAAGTAGCTAAAATATTTGGCAAGACATGGTCCAAAATATCCCACATTATGATGACAACAGTAAACTATCCATGGTTTGTTCTTCTAGCACGATCATTAAAAAATACAAATAAAAAACTAATAAAATTTCAAAGTAGATAGTTAAGTCAATCCGTTGAGAAAAAAATTCTCCCTGAATTGCACAAGTCCCTGTGATAATGTCCATTCTCTAAATAGAGGAAGAAAAAAAGGGATGAAGAAAATAACTTATCATAGATCCATCTTGAAAGATATTTTCTTTCTTTTCTGTCCAAATGAAAGGTGATGGGGATCACTATTATCTTCTTGAGATATTAACTAATCCTCTTACCCAAAAAAAAAATCCACATTTTAGTATTAAAAATTCATGCACACATTATTAATTATCATAGAGCTAATACTGATAACGGTACATTTAACCGTTAATTCTTTCATCAAAGTTTTTGTAATAAGCTATTAGACCCAAGTGCTCAAAACACCATCCTCCAATCACGAACTTACATTCATGAGTATGATTATGTGGTGGAAAGACCATGCCATAATACACGAGAAAAAAAAGAACGTAGATGGAAACTCAACAAGAAGAAAATTCATACGCACCATGTAGGCAAAGTCTTCAGTTTCAGTAATAAGATGGCATACTCATAATTGATTAGACAATTATTATAGTTAAAATATCTCTTGTCAACCTTTGATTCAATGGTATTTGTCTAACAGTCTAAGCTTTCTAAGTCGCTACACCTATACTGATGGAAAATCAAATGATAGAAATTTGTAACTAGATAAAAACAGAACATAGATGGAAGCTCAAAAGAGCAAATGAAGGAGCCTCCAAGAATTGTATTGCGGGGTATTAATATTCATTTACACCCTCTTATGAATATAATTGCAACTTAAACTACACAAGAAAGCAAAATAAGCGTTCTATACAACTACCTTCCACCAGAAACTAGACAAAGCACTCCAAGCAGGCAGAATAGAAACAAAACATGAACCTGTAGCTGTCTAAAAAAGATACCACAGTTTATTTTGTAGATAATCATCTTAATTTTAGAAGAATAAAAGAGTAAACCATTTTTTGGGAAAAAAGTTTCTCCCTTAAGAATGAGAAAGAGATGGAGAAGAGCTACTCTATTCAAGCTAAATGAAAAATTCAAGTCCCTTATTCCTTGTTGCCAAATTGACGAGCAATTATTGGTCGCACGTCGTCTACGTCAACCAGAGTCTCCAAAAAGGGAAGTAATGAAAGAAGGCTACTATCTGTTGGATCATCAAACCAACTCTTAATAGGAATTCCATTATTCACTTGTAATCTGAATACCTGAAACATCACCAAAAAGTCCTTTGGTTATTTATCTGATTTATTGTGTAACAAAATTCCCTGCAAGTATTTGGTAAACAAAATTTAAATGTCTGCCCATGCCGTAAACTTCCCAGAAATAGGCTGGCTGTGCTAATAATTTCCTCTTAAAAGACATCATTCTTAGCTGTAGATGCCAACAAAAGATAAATATAACTAGCACTCCACCTGCCTACCGTACATGATACTTACCATATATGGGTCAATATACCAAGTTTTTTAAATGATAAAAAAGGAAACATTTTGAAAATAACAAACTGCTAGATGTTGTACCTGTGGATTATTATCAATAATCACAACTTTAGCAAGATCAATGCCTAATACTGTCAAATCTTTTGTGTAGCATCCATCCAAAAAAATGCAAGATTCACGGTAAAGACGCCTAGAGATTAACCTTCCTCCAGGATCTATTCTATTAAGCACTTGTTCAGCATAAATACTTTCGCTGGCTGTAAAAATGACAAGTTCAAACATCTCTGCAACTCTTTCCAAGAATATATGGAGATATGGCCTCTTCTTAACACATACAATTTGCTCTTTCATGTTGAAGAAAACTGTAAATTTTAAATCTTTATCATCCAGATGTTTCAATGTGGAATGAACCAGTGTTTCTGCAAGCAGAAGATGGACAGAGTGAAACTGACAAACTATATGCACCTTGTATATATACGCACAAAAGCAAACGTTAGTATCAAACCATACATATTGCATGTCTCCATTCATCATAGTTTATAAAGCAACGTTATTCTTTGCTTTTATAAAAAAAGTCTATAAAACTATTTTGCAGATGTTCAATAAAACATTAAAAATCTTATAGTATGTACAGAAATTATAGAACAAAATTGCATATGGTATTACTTAACAATGCTAGCAATGCATTATATTTAGTATGATACCTAGAGTGTGCCACATACAATTGGCATTGAGTAATGGATTAGTAAATTTTATCCACATTATCTACAATCTTTTAATTATTTTCAACTTCTAAATGAGTATATTTGATGTAAGCATTTTTACACATCATTTTTTGTAACTCTGCAGCATGACTTTGATTTATTAGAAATTTATTTTAGCAACAAACTAGTTCAATACCAATAGTCTAACAAGTTAAAATGTTCTGCTCAAAGTGTTGACGCAACCAGCTGATGTCACTAATACATCATTTAATATACAAATGCAATCATCATTATTTCCTACATGTTCCATCTTCAACATTTCATGTCTAAAATTCACTTTAAAAAAATTAATGAAGACAATATCTCACCATCCAAATCAAGCACCAAAGTCACAGCTTCTTTAATATGAGATTCAAGAGAAAAACTATTCGGCTGAAAATTTGATACCACATCTGATAATTCCGGTAAATGCTTTATGAATAACTGATGATCAAAAGACTCAGCTTCATCTGAATCAGGACTCAAGTGAAAATCTTGGATCAGAGGTTTCAATTGCTCGATTCCATGGTATATATTCGCATTAGCAAGACCAATCAAAGCTTCTTCAGAAAATTTAACATCTGACAGATTGCTTACCTTACCAGTATCTTCTAGAAAAGGTAATACCATATACTGATCCGTAGTATCAAACAACATGTTTGTCTCGGCATATTTACAACTCTGGAAGTAATTGATGTCATCAACATCAACATTCATATTGAAAGGTAGCCTAGAGAGTATCATGTCAGATGCGTAAAAATCTAACACATCACAATTTTGATAATCCTGCAAGCTTCTTTTATTGAAGCTTACATCAGCTCCCCATAGCGACATGTAAGGTTCATCATTGGTCCCTGGTAAATGTGTAAGAAAAACAAGAGTAAATGGACAATATCTCCTTGAAAGGTATGTACAATTTAATAACAAAAAATCTAAAACTATAAGAATGGAATGTGAAGAGCATATGCGAACACATTTCCTCTCTTTTCTTTCCTTTGAGAAACTTAAAATTTATATCCATGAAAATTTATGAATGAAAAAAGGTATAACCCTCCTACCAACAAGTTCTTCTTTATTTTCTCTGATTGCTAAGGAATAACTTTTTTCGAGAAACTTAAAATTTATAGATGATATAATATAAAAAAGTTAAGAGAGACACCATGGACACTAGTTCAACTAAAAATTTAGGGAGTCAAACCATAAACATAGACACTAACGAAATAAAAAAAATGACGTTATAAAAAACTTCTAGCAGAATTGTAAACAATCTACCTCACCAAGTTTTAGTTATAGAGGCCATAAGAGAAGAAAAGAAATAGATGGATTGAATTGACTTGCTTTAAAAAAAATGGTCTAGAGGTCCAAAGGGCTTAATAAAGTGGAATTTCTTGTGAGGCGATTAGGAGGAGAAAAAGTTACAAATATTTTTCTAACATCAACAAGATACTTTTGCCAATTTCAAACTTGAAAAAAAAATGTATAAATGATAGAAGGTAGTTTGAAAATGTAATACAAGTTCTTGCTTTTGAATGTTTGTTAATCTAGTCAATGTATCATTTAATCAAAAATAAAAAATACATCGAGCCGACAGATATCACAGGATATATCATCAGTGCAAGGATGAGTTTCATAGAACATAAATAGAGGAACCGAACCAGTATGAACTCCATACCTTCATAATTGTATGTATTTGACACTCTTTGGAGTTCGAAAGTCTTCAAGATAGGAGAGAAAATTGTCTCCATGTCTGAGATGGAAGGTAGGGGGAAATCCTGAAAATTTGAAAATTAACAATATGTTATCAACAGACTCATCCAACAGTGCTACCGACAAGCACTTTATAAATATCCGAGAATAAGTTACACCACCAATGAGTGATAAAACTATAACATCCACCAGTACCATGATCATTCAAAGATATGTGTCTCACAATTTTTTCTGCTATATTTCCTAATCCTACAATAAAAATCTCAACCAAAATCCAACAAACTTTAGTGCCTTACACATTTTGCCTGAACGAGAGATAGGACTTAAAACAAGATATCATAGGCATATGTGATGAACATAATGGCCATCCAGAAAATTTGCAAACATTTACAATCTCATGAAACAAAATTATTATAGCATATATGGGTTCCAGTTTTCATTAAAAACTTTTACCATTTTATCCATGGCTGCACAGTCCACTGAAATGCATGGTTGCTTCAGCAACTGAGAAATTCCATCCTCAGGCATCCCCTGCCCTGCAATGGCTTCGTCAATTTCGCTGTCATTAGAGAATACTGACTTGCTCATTGAAGCTACAAAAAGTCACAATTGTGAACGTCAAAGGAGAAAATATATAAAATGTATGTAAGAAATTTACTAAAAGACAGCTCTTATGTCCACACAAAATTACAATACGTATTAGTAGTTTCCATTTTGCAATTGAATAGACAACACCTTAATAAAAGATAAGGAAAGGATAATTTTTAACTTTTGAATGCCTATTTTTGATAACATAAAGGACTTCGTGAGAAAATTATGACGCTTCTTTATAGAAAGGTACAAGCTTACGAAATCAAACAAAATACGCAATAAAATCACAAGTCGACCTCAGTTTTCTTTAAGTTATCAAAATCTGTAGTAACTGAAACTATACAACAAGGATGAGCCTAGGCTCCAAAAATATTCTAATGCTAATCTCATGTTTGAAAAATAAAATTTTGCAACAAATTGAAAGCATGGTATGGTGTGTATAAATATATCTACCACCCATTAGCAATAATAAAAACAACCCGTAAAACTCGACTACCCTGCATTTCTTACCATCTTCACAATTCTGAGGACAATAATCAATTTCTGCCTTAAGTTCAGAAATCCTAACACGAGAGCATGTTTTCTTGGAGATCATACTAGGTTTTTGACATATACGAGGACTATTTTTTTCAATCAAACATCCAGGGTTTAGTTTGGTCTTCATTTTTTATTGATGGCATGTGTCCTCAACTTTTGATGCGTACCACTGATTGAAATCAACAACATCAGAGGAGGAAAATACCCTACAAAATCAGAACAGTAGTGGATAACTTTCAGAAAAGCATGTACGAAGAAAACCGTATCATAAAGAAAAGTGGAGAAAACTTAATATTCTATTTTAGAAACACAAAAATCGAGAATGAGATGTATTCCTCCTTAAATTTGTCATTATAGTACCCAATAACAAGAGAAAAAAAACGTCAAAAGCCTAAGAAAAATAGAGTCATAAAGATACATCTTTGATAAAAAAAAATTTCAGGCAAATGTAGTGTGATGAGGTCTGACGTCAAATAATTGTCAATGACTATAGAAATACCCGTGTACGATTCTTTTTTCTTATGAAAAAAATCAGCAATCGAAAAATTGACAATAATCTACATAAGATTTTTTTAATATGCATTCAAAGAAAACTTAGCTTTTCATTTTCCTTAGATAGTGCAATGCGACAAAAAAAATCGTAGCGCCCAACTAGTTACGATCATGATCGGTAACAGAAAACTGAGGGAGGGAGAGAACAGGTAAAGCGAGAGAATTTTTATAAAGAAAAAAAAACACTAAATTCTCGAGCAAATCACCGAAGAAACAAAATCGGTGCAAGTATACAAGCGAAATCAAAGTCAACAACAGCAATTGACAGTAGAACACTAAATTATAATCCCGTTATCGCAAAAAAGAAAAAGGAAAAGGAGAAAGTAAACAAGAAACAAAACAAGAACATTAGCAACAACGAACTAAAAACACAGAGAGATTTCAACAGTGTACTAGATCATTAGCGCGAGCAGTAATAAACAGGCAGAACAAATCAATACCTGAAAAGGATCGCAAAGAATCAACATGAAGTTGAAAAATCAGTAGCAGAAGAAAGATTAGAAACTCCACTCTAGAAAGACGAAGCGAGAATTTCGAAATACCTGAAACTAGCTCTCCCTCTCTCTCTCTCTAAAAGTTGTACGAGGGGTCGGAGAGAGAAAACGTCGGCTTTCTTGGATGACATAGACGGCAGGGATGTGATTTCAGAAAGTGACTTGCGCCAATAAAATGTGGCCACGTCTAAAAGTAGGGAATGTTGCCTAAAAGCAAGCGATCAGTTAGTTCCCGCTCTTCTTTTAGTAGTCAAATGATTTTCACCTGCATCTAAATTTTGAGTAATTTTTTGTTTAACTTGTTACCAAAAGGTAAAGGCGGAATTCTCTGCCCCCGAGGGCCCTCACACCTCGGTTTATGAGGAAGTAAGTTACGGTGATTCAGCAGTCCAGAAATGAGAGGTTTTCTTTCTGATGCCTCAATGAGCTACCTTAACATTGAGAGTAACAACTACCACACTAGGGCAGCGCATGATTCGAACTCAGACACTTGTTACCAGATCTATCATCCCTCGACTACTGAGGTGAACCCACACCGGCAATTTTTTTATTTTTTTTATTGTTTAACTGTTAGACCGATTTAGCCGGTTTGAGTCGACTCGTTAACCAGAAAGCTTCGGAGCTTAAAATTCTTTGAGACCGTTAGGCTCATTATACTCGAAGATTATATTATTTTAAATTTGTCTTTACTCTATTTTTTGGAAAAAAAATTCATTAATTTTGACTCATAAATTCGATTTGAACAGTTCAGTAGGCTCGACGAGCTAGACTTTTTTAAGCTCAAAGCTGAATTCTTGAATGTTAAATATAATAATTGATTTAAAAAAAACACTTCAAAGTCAACATTTTCATTGATATTTCTTTTGACACAAAAATCTTTGACGATTGTTTCGGTCACCGACAAAGAATGAAGACTTTTCCAATTGACATATTCAACCACAATCACTAGCAAAAATACTTAAATAAACCTCGAATGACACGTCTTGACAACAAAAATATAATTAGACGATAAATAGAATTAGAAAGCTAATGAGGGTGATTGAGAAAGGAGATTACATGGATTGATTGCAAAAAATTAAACGTCACTTTAATGTCGTTATTTAATTATTACATTCTAGTTGTTCATTGCCAAAAAAGATTCAATCGATCAGTAATGGTTGTGATTTTCAAAAAATAAAATAGAGTAAAAAGTAGGAGTGAACAAAACTACATCGAAATTGCAAACCAGATCAAAACTGTCAATTTTAATCAAGTTTTAGTTGTGCTGATTTTTAAGAGTAAAAACCGTGAAACCAGAACTGAGACCATGAGTCAAAAAAATTCTAAGATCGAAAAAAACTCAATACAAACTCTAATAAAATCCGGTATAAATTTTAAAATTTATGATAAATCTGTTCAGTACTTAAAATTCAACCAAAATATAATAACAAAATATATTTTATTGATACATTTAATTTTTTTAACTATGATCAAACCCTACTAAAACCAAAATTATGTATTCTAATTTTGATTCTGTTTTGAAATAAAATTACGTCACACTGATATGACCACCTGAAACCTAAAAACTGAAAGTGAGAAGGGAGGAAGAAGGGATGAGTCAGAAAACAGAACACATAAGGAATCATCCGATCCATTAAATGCAGAATTAGGATCCCTTCTCATCCTGCCTGCCACCCTATGTCTATCAACAACTTACCTCCCAACCGAAAAAGCCGAGATTATAATACAAAACCTGGCACTTCCACCCTATCTGCATCCACTTGCTTCTTATGTACTCAAAAACTCGGCTATCCCAGACCCAATCTAGAATCGGAGCTGCTCGTGTTCTACTGTACTTCTACTCTTCCTCGAGTTCCCATCGGACATGTTTGATGAAATTCCAATGGAATCACAGACCCCGGGTTCATTTCGCTCGTGAACTTGGGCATCATCAGTCTCGGGACCATCCACGTGAAAAAGAATGGGGCGGCAACGCTTATCTTCGTTCATCAAACTCGAGTTTTGGAAATGGGTCACAAGAGCTGTTTTTCCCTGAATTCGAGCATAAGCCAAAGAAGCCACTTTTTCACTATTAAACTTCTCCCATTTCTTTCCATTGAATGCCTGCTCAAGACACGAAACACATCAAGAAGCTCTCTCAAAAGGTGTTTTCTTCAAAATCCCAACTGTGCAAGCCATTCAACTAGAGATAACAAGTAGTTAAAGAAAAAACCTCAAAAAATGTTAGAATGTGTGAAGGTGACAACATGTTGATAAAAGCATAGCCCACATTGCATTTATTCTGCATAACATAAAACAGAATTTATATTAGTTATATTCGTTTGAAGACTTTAGCCAGCAAAAGGATGGACAAGCCTCTTGAAGAACTTACCTTAAAGTCGATAGGCAAGTAGAGAAAATCATAAGCACCTCTGTGATTTTCGTCAATGGCAGCTAGCAACATTTTAGATGTGTACCTGCAGGATGTCATAAGCATAAATTTGGATTGAGTACAGTCATCATATGTCTAAGTTCGTGAGGACATTAGAGATATCAATCGTACTTATTCGGGATATTCTTAATCATTAAAGTTGTTCGCAGATCTTCACCACTTCTAATCTTGTCCAAATCAAGCTGAAACTGTGACCGGTTATCAATCTGATTCCCGATACTTTCAATCCACCTGTTTCGACCATTAAATCCATCAATGGGTTGCAGTCCTCTGTAAATCCCCCCACCTAAATGCACAGGGAACCTCACTGCAGGGATCGCTCTAAAATTTGAAGAACCATTTTCAGAAACGTTGCCTGGCATGGAGATGCCCATGTTAACAGCTGTCCGAGGATCTGAATTCACAAAATAATTTCTGTCATTTTGGCCTAAACCTAAGCCTCCATATGCCACGGTTCCTGTTAAAGTATCTGGCCATTCTGGAAAGAACCCAAGGTGCCTCTCTAATGGAACACCAGATGGGGCAGACACGCCATGATGGTGAGGATAGTGTTGTGCGGAGCTGAAAAAAGAAGTCCGCTGACTTAATAAAGGAAATGCATTTCCATTAGAAGTAATGGAATGAACTGTGGATGGCCTTTGCCAAGCAGAGCTAATGGGTTCAGAGCAAGGATTTGGACTTCCCCAAAGAAATTGTGGCCCTGAGAGCGATTCCACACCAGTTGCGTTGGAGGTTCGAGGTCCAACTGAGAATACGCTTCCGTACAGTTGGCTAGGTTTTGGTTCAGGAAATGAATGTGATTGATGAAATCCACTAACATGGGATGAACTTGTATGGCTAATTCTTGATTGATCTTTGCTAAAAGGCACTAATCCAGGTAAATGTTTGCCAGCAGTAGGACTTAAGGTCGTAAAACCAGGGGATTTACTGATTGCTTGCATTGGATTGCGATCAACAGGACTGCTGAACTGTGCCCAATTACCTGCTATGAATCCCAACATCATTTTATTCATAAAGGTCAGAGAGAAAAATATATTGCCGATGGATGATATAGTTCAAGCTTTCATCGCATTTCAAACTCTTGTACCTGGGGCAGAGTTGAATATTGGTGAACCAACTTGATGTACGAAATTCCGAGAATCATCTTGCTCAAAATCTTGGTTTGCTTGCAACATCAAGCTGAATGTAGATAAAACACACTATTGGATTATGTGATAGCAATTCAATCATTGCATTTAAAAGATAAAAACAGATCCTTCCAAAACAGAATAAAGACATGAGAATTAGCAGGAAATGTAGAAAATAGAGGAAGCATCTCAATTGATCTTCCATTCCAGAGTTCAACAAAATCCAAAAAAAAGAAGGAATTCATATATACAGACCTTCGTCGAGCTCCACCAGGGCGACTGGGTTCAAGTTTTATGCGTTTTCCAGCAATGTCACTTCTATTTAATGATTTAAGAGCTGTTTCTGCAGCTCTCACATCATAAAATTCTATAAATTTATGATGCCTTTTATGTGGAGTTTCCCTTATCTGCTTTGGAACAACAAGTGCCACACCAAGTAGCAGTCAGTCTCCTAGTGCCAGCGATAAAGAGAGACCCAAAAAAAGATGACTTATTATTACCTCTTTGACCTCTCCATACACCCCAAATATTTGACGGAGATCTTCATTAGAAACTGAGGGTTCCAAATTAAAGACAACCAACGTTCCTTGGTTGATATCTTTGTCTGATGGATTATCCTAGATGAGAGTATAAACAAGGAAATATGACCCTCGGAAGTATGAAGAATCGTGCACACAATAACAGAAAATGAATCTTTTATAAACCTTGGGGATTGAGAAATGAATGTCAAGCTTTCTACACCGCAGAGGCTTGTTCTGTAATGCTTGCATAGCATTTCTTGCTTCACGGATATCATAATATGAAATCATAACAAAACCTCTGTGTTTACATGCAGTGTACAAAGTCCTGATGTCACCATATTGCTGCAAAAATAATGAGATAAGGATGAAAAAGCGACATGAATAATACTATCACAGTACATTGATACATATCCATCTGTGAAAACTTCATGATGAGAAAGAAGAACCAAAGAAATTATTGTATGTAATAAGCAATGTGATGCACAAATAAATAAAAAGAACAAAAAAAGTAAAAAAAGCTGTAAAAGATAAATGCTAGTATTTTTGGAGTGGTTAAAGTCAGGATGTAGATCAAAGACTCATACACGTAGGACAAGTATAGTACATGATGGTCATTGAAAAAAAATATATGAAATGCATTCATAAACAGCAAAGTCTAGTTGAATTCTAGCGTATAATCAAATTACTGTTTGCTTCTTTTGAGCCCTTAGTCTTCTACTTTCTTCATAGAGATTAAAAATGTATCTTAATTTTCTGAAAAAAAAATAAAGGAGAAATTTTTCCAAGAAAGCCTGCAGACTGGGTACCAAATATATACAAAATTAACACAAAGATATGATCTGTGGTCTTCGTAAAATTCCCACAAAAAAACTCTAAGACTTCTGACAATAAAACTCACTGCAGCTTCACTTTGTTTAAAGCATTTTCAACTTGCATAAAAAAAACTGTTTATAGTTGACGTTTTCACCGATTTGAAATAATCCAACTCTCATTGAGTTTAATGCAAACATATTTCCTATTATTTAAGTAAATAATACTAGTGCAGGTACAAAGAACTCCAGCTGTCCATTGCTGGTCCTAAAGCTTTAGTTGTATAAAAAGGGGAACATGATACTAATATAAAAAGATTACAAAACCAAATAGAAAGACTCGAACAGATTCTACTACCTCGAAGAGAGCCCTCAGCTCTACATCCTCGACATTACTATTGATATTCCGGACAAATAATGTTCTAGAAGGATGCTCGCCATATGGGTGCTCCCCAGCAACAGTACCTGCCCCATTCAAAAGACCATCATTAGCACTATCAGGCAAGCCTACATGTGACACGCCAAGGCTAAGATGTGGATCTGTTTCCATCTCCAAGCCTCCTCCACTACTGAAAAGGTCATACTCTTCTAAGTCCGCCAATGAGCTAGGCAAGCCACCAAGGTCCAAATCATCCATTATGCCTGCTAAGAGTTCATCCTCGTCATCAGGAAGCAAACTACCAATTGCATGGCTCTCATCATCCTCAATTCCATCGTTGACATCCTCATCTTGTTGGAGTTCCCTAGGCAAAGTACTATTAAAGGATTGAAAACTATGTTCATCTTCAAGCAACTTATCTGCAAATAACCAGAGAAGATTTGAGAATTTGATGTCAGGATCGAAACAATGTTTTACAGCAGATAAAACATACAGTTTTCGTGCGGAAGTACAGGTAAGGAACTCGAAAAGAGGGAGACGTCACTTGAGGTTTGCAAGACATGTGTTCCAGGAAACTTTTCAGAGATTGGAATTCTCCATTTTTCACCACTTCTGACATTGTTAGAATGACTCATGGATGGAATTTCAGGTATAGCCTTCCAGATAGACAATAAAAGTTAGTTTACATTCTTTCATCATCAAGTTCCACGTAAAAAGTTCTCTTTTAATAAATTCCACATTTTTAAAAGACGAAATTTTTAGAATCTGTTTCACTGGATAACTACTTAGAAAGAAAAGCCATAGGCCAAGAAAACGGATTTCCAATCTTACCAGATGAGTCTGGTAACAAAGAGACAAATGGAAATACTTCGTCTACAGAACTTGATCATCCAGTGACTTTCCAAACTAGAGGAGTTAAGATTCCATAAATACTCTAAACCACTGGATCCTCAAAATGTAAAATATAATTAGAATTGTACTAGCAGCCATCAAGGCCGAAAAACAACAGAAAGGAATTATAAGTCACACCACCCAAATATAGCAACGAAAACAATTATGGTATTGACTTCAGTTGTCGCCAGACATTTCGGCAATAACATTGATATCGAGTACAGAACAAATATAAAAGAAACGCGAGAATATTACCCCATGAAAAAATTAAATACTGTTGAAGGAAAAAAGGTAACTCGAGAAAAAAGGTATGGTTGGTCAAATTCACCTTATAGAGACAAATAACAAGACAAATAAAAATCAATATCTAGTCAACGCACACTTTGGGTTGATGCCAAACCTTTTTCTTTCTTTACAGACCTGATTTTCGATAACGAAAGACAAAATATGAAATAAACTAGAGATTAAAGCTTTCTCGGCTTTTAGAGAAGGCAAGAAAAACTCCCATTTGATTGAAAATCAAAAGAAATTATCTTCAAAAATTTTTACAAAAAAAAAAAGCACCAAACCACCCATCAATCTCTAACCTGCGAGCTCTCGTTCTAAATACTTGCAAAAGGAAGATCAAAAGCTTTGAAAAAAAATTCGTTTAGATTATAAATAATTGGTTGGACAGCGGAATTCGCACCTAGAAACACAATAAATCACAAGAAGTACGAACAGAATGAAAAACATTCATTTTACCAGATAAATTGCAGTCAAATGGCCCCTTGACGACCTTTCAGTGGAGACGTATCGCTACAAAAACATTCTGAATAAAAAGACGAAAATTCAACAGCTCTCTTCCCCGATTAAACGGCCTCGAAAGTAATAACAGCACATGCAAATAACTGGCAACAGAGATGGCGAAGAAGAGGATTGAAGAAAGAACAAATAGAGAATCGCGAGAGGAAGAAGAGATGATTGGGGCCCAGGAGTGAGACTGATTGAAAGAGAGAAGACGAAAAGGGAGAGAGGAGGTTGAAGCTGAAGGAAGACGATGAAATGGGGAATCAACTATTTATATGGGTTTTGACCCCCAAATGTATAATTACATAATAATATAGGGACTTAAAAATAAATAGTACTTTAGTTTTGGATAATGCTCTCCTCATCCCCTTTAAATACGATGGCTTCAATTTCGGTCATTTTTCTATTCGACTTTTATTTTCTTCTATGCGCACGTTTACAACGTGTGCACAAATATTCGAAAGATAAGATGTAATTTAATTCAAGAAGGGTCAAAACTCGATCGAAATCGCAAACTCGATCGGAATTGTCAGTTTTAATTTGATCTTGATTTTAATTTTTAAGAAAATATTATTTATATATCAGTGCCGATTTTTTGGAGTAAAAAATATGAAACTGAACTCGGGATTGTGGGTCTAAAAGTTCTAAAATCGAGTAAACTCGACCCAAATCTTAATAAATAAGATTTAAATCTTAAAATTAATTATAAATTCGTCTAATTACTTAAAATTCGACAAATATAATAAATATATATATTATTGTTATATTTTAATTTTTTTAAATATAAAATAAAACCATGTTAAAATAGAAATAGAACTGGAACAATTGGTTTCGGTTCCAAAAATCTGGAACTAAAATGTTTAACACATCTTTTTAACACATTTTCATGTTAAACCAAGAAAAACATTTTAAAATGTTTAACACATTTTCTTTACAATTTAATTATCTATCTAACTTTCCTATATTCAAAAGAGCTTGTTGAGTATCAAAGAACCACTTCTTCTAAAGGTTCATTAAATTTTCTCTCTCTTTCAATCAAACAAATCTTCTTTTCTACCATCTTAACTTCAATATTTTCTTTTATATATTTCATTTTTCTCATCTTCTTGTACCGAAATTGAAATCCTTCGCCCACAGGGTTTTCACAGTTCGGCCCGACAGTTTGTGAGAGATTAATCACGGTGACTCAGCGGCCCAGAGATAAAAGGTCTTTACCTGATATCCCAAGGAGCTACTCCAACATTGAAGGTAACAACTTTCACATTAGGACAGTGCATACGTCAAACCTAGGCTCTTGTACCTAATTTTCTTATCTTCTATCTTCTCTTAATGATGTTCATGACGTCTCTCTCAAATGACCATTTTAGCAAAAATAATATATGCTAGAGATGGTAGCTTGCCCATGGTTGAGCTCAGTCCCTTCATTCTCTTAACTTCAAAAAAATTGTGAATATCTCTCTTACCTATCTTCTTGCTATCTAGTGTTAGCTATTTTATTTTTCTTCGTTATGTTCTTTGTTGGTGCTTTTAGATTCAAAAGGATGGTGAGTTATCCATTTTGTTGCTCGAGCTTGTTAGTTGATGATGATTTTGAGATGTCCATATGAGTGGTGCAAGTCACAATTAAATGTCGCGAAGTACTATAAACTATAATGTTATATGCGCCCTTACTTTCATTAAGTTTTTTTTATTTTTTAAGAGTTTGTATCATTTTAGGTCTTAAAAGTGGTATCATAGATAAATTCAATGATTTGATTCCCAATGAATGCAATCGTTTGGGGTGGGGGCAGAGAAAAGTGAAAATAATTGTCTCGTGGTGAAGACTGAATGAACCTAATTACAACTAAACATCATTAGCGCTTAGAGTACTTGACGCATTATAAAACTATATAGTATGTGATATACTATTATTATTATCAGTTGATTTTTATATGACATTGATCAAAGTCAACAAAATAGACTTTCCATCGAATACACAAAAGTGACGATGTCAAATTTTATGTTCTTGATTTGTCATCTTATGTTGTTCATAATTGTTGTTAGAGAGAATAAATTTGGCTTGCAAGTTGTTGGCCAAATTCGCTATTCAATCAATTCACAAAGGTTGTTTGAGATGAACATTTACGAGAATGATACTCAAATGACACTACTTAACATAAATCTCGGCATAGGTCTCATCATCGTTTTTCTTATGCTAACTACTCGAAAAAGACAATGTTGAACCATCACTAACCGATTCTTTTAATTGAAGGCATTTTCTACAATTAAAATTGAAAATGTGATAGTTAACATAGTTTTTTTTCTATAATTGTTCTTAAACAATCCTTGACACACCCCTATCATTTTATAATGTGTTGATTATTATAGATTATAAGAATAAAAAATATTGGTTAAATAATAATTTTTAATTAAGAAAATATTCTTTAATAGCATTCATAATTTTAAAAAAATAAATTGTTTATATTATGAATAATAGTGCGCTGTTATTTATATTATGAATCACAAATGATAATTAATCTTATGATCATATTTCATACAATGCAAAATAATCATAATAAGCGGGTCCTCAATAAGAAAAAATATTAAAGTTAGTAATAACTTAATTCATCTGCATCTTAGATTAATTTCGATATTGCATGAACAATTGACAATCCATGCTTTATCGAATATCAATAAATGGGTCCTCAATAAGAAGAATATTAAAGTTTGTTATCATATGAGCTTTATTAAGGTTTTGCCTATATCAAAGTTCTTGTTACGTATAAGATTATTTCATGCATAAATATATGCACGAACCACAAAACTCATATCCATTTTATGATACGATAAATTTGTTCTTTGTCTATGGTTTTTTCTTATTTTTCATTGTACTAGTAAATCTTGTTTTTTCCTACACTCTTTCGCGATGATGTGCCATGGAATTAGTGGATAATACATGAGAAAATATCAAACTTGCTTCAATTTTCATTTCCATTTATAATTAAAATACAAAATTTTTTATTTCGACCCAATATTGTGTACTATTGTAAGAAATATCCAGATTAGAACGCACAACTCTAAACAGAGGTAGACATGACCCGATTCAGTGAATTTTCAACCACGATAAGAACGGAATCATTGCGCACGATTTCAAAATAGTGAAAATAGACATGTTGTATTGGAGTTAAGAACCAAACATTGACGAAATCTTAACATGGCTCAATTCGAAAAGCAAGTTTGGGCCGATTCACACCTAACTCTAAACTCTAGTAAGGGAGGAAACAAATGTCCAGATTGGATCTGCTAGTTTTTATCTAGTTCATTTTAATTTTAAAAAAATCATAATTTATGATTCGATTCTAATATTCGAAATTGAAAAATTGTAATATCAGATCTGACATAAATATAATAAAACAATATATATGATTTATTTTTTGATTTATATATGATTTATTAGAGTTTGAGTTAGGTTTTACTTGATTTTTAATTTTTTTTACCTACGATCTCGACTCTAGTTTTATAATTTTTTACTTTTAGAAATTAGAATAAGACCATAAATTAAAATTTTTTGTAAAAATTAAAATCAAAACTATATTGAAACATGCAATTCTGATTCAATTTGGGATCCCGGTTCAGTTCGGCGAAGAAGCCACATTTTTACGAGCATCATGGTCCTCATTTTAAATAGAAGTATTCAAACTAAGAGAAGCCCGGCCCAATAAACCGCATATCTAGAAGAGGCGGAGTTTACCTGGAAAAACCCTAACTCGCTGCTGCTCCGCCTATTTATATATCTCTCTTCTAACCCTCTCACCATCTTCACCTCTCTGCTAGCGCTCGCCCCGAGTTCTTTGTATTCTCTCTCTCTCTTTCTCTCTGTTTATTAGCTTCGTTCGCTTATTGTGTTATTCTCTCTTTAAGGATATATTCTATAATTTGCTTGAGATATTGCTCAGTATATGGTTACAGAATGTTGATGTAGAAGACAGACTTTCGATTCTGTGTTTTTTTTTTCTATTGTTTCACTTGATCGTTGCTCGAGAAATAATTTTTTTTTTTAAATTTGTAGGTTGTCCAAAATGGCTGTGCCGTTGCTAACGAAGAAGGTGGTGAAGAAACGGGTTAAGAAGTTTAAGAGGCCCCAGAGTGATCGGAAGATATCTGTCAAGGTTTGAATCTTATTGCTTTTCTAAAATAATATTCGTGACTTTTTGTCTGATCTGTTGTTTTCTAACGTGAATTGAAATTATTGGACCAGTTTATTGGTTGATAATTGCAATGAGGAATGTGATGAAGTGTTTTGTCGCCCCAGTCTTATTTGCGTCTTTAGACGTAATATGGTGATTGACATGAAATGGTCTGATTCCTGCATTTGTTTCTTTTCTTATTTCAAAGCTTCTAGTGTTAGAGTCGTTTTTTATGTTCGAAGTTGCTGACATGATGATAACATTTGTCACCCAGTCTAACTTGTATCTTCGGATGCGATATGGTGATCAAGTGATCGACTATCTGATCCTCTCTCTTGTTTATTCAGAATTTATACGCAGATGGGTTCAATTTGGTCTATGTTTTCAAGATGAAAAATCATTACTATCTATCTCTTTGTTGATGTGTTCTGTCAATATCTATGACTGTTATCAAAGGCTTGATTATACTCTCTGAATCATCCTAGTGCTTCAAGTTGGTAATAGTCATTGAAATTTTATCTAATCCTCTCTTAATCATTTTTCTTTCCTCATATTGGCTGCATTTGTTCGTCGATAACAGTATAAAAGATATGTTGTTTTCTTGTGACGTGCAGTCTTACTTGTGCTCTATTGGTGCAAGTTAGTGATATTCATTCATGTTTTAAACTTATATGCATGATGATTATATGCAGTTGGAATGATGATCTTAACCCAATTAGTCTGTATCAATGATGAGATATATCATGCACTACCATCTGACTTAAGTGCATACTTTTATTAATTTCTTATGGAAATGATTTCTTCATTCTATTTCCTTTGTTCAAGTTTTTTCTTTTGCAATCTATCCTAGTTAAATCATTTGGATAAATATTCACTTTACTTCATCGGTGTAAAATTTTAAATGATTTTATGCACATTAAAATGATGATGTTAACCCAATTAGTCTGTAATCATGATGGAATATATCATGCACTACCATCTGATTAAATGTGCATATTTGTATTAATTTGTTATCAAAACGTTTTTGCTTTCCATTTCCTTTCAAGGTTTTTTTAGCAATCTATGATGTAAATCAAACTTCTATGTCTGACTCGTGATTATTTCAAATTATCACCATCTTTCGACTGAGATTGCATAATGATTCTTAATTTGCAGCAACCAGGTTATTTGTTTCTGGCATTTGAATGCTTGTTTTTGCCCTTGGTAACTAATGTCTGGAATTATCAATTGTATCTGGGCATTTTGTTTCTTGGCGGAAATTGATATAACACTAACCTTGCAACGCAGTTGGCTTTTCTTCCTAAGCTTTCTTATGACTTCTACATAATTTTTCAAAATATTTTAATCTTTGACTAAGATTGATGATCCTTATTTTTTCGTAACCAGGTTATTTTACATTACTTTCAAAACATTTGAATGTTTTGCTACGTTCATTATAACAATTTGATCCATGAATATTTACACCCAGTTTTTATTATCACTTTCCTCTTCATATGGACAGGAAAACTGGCGTAGACCAAAGGGTATAGATTCTCGAGTGAGAAGAAAGTTCAAGGGATGCACGCTGATGCCTAACATTGGATATGGCTCAGACAGGAAAACCCGTCATTACCTCCCTAATGGTTTCAAGAAATTTCTTGTGCACAATGCCAAGGAACTTGAAGTACTTATGATGCACAACAGGTGAATTTTTTTTGTCTCGGTTGCTCCCCCTATGAACGTCGACAATGTATATCTCTCATTAATTTTTTACACCTCTCTCAGGACTTACTGTGCTGAAATTGCTCACAATGTGTCTACACGGAAGAGGAAAGAGATCGTAGATCGAGCTGCGCAGCTCGATGTTGTTGTTACTAACAAGCTTGCTAGGCTGCGGAGCCAGGAGGATGAATGAATTTGTAAGATTTCATCTCTTCTGGATAATCCTACAAAATTTGCTTAAATTTTAACAACATCGGCAGCACTTAGGGTCTATGATTTTAGATAGGTCCCAGATCTGATCAATTGGTTGGACAAAACTTCAAAACTAATGTTTTTTTCTGATCAAAGTTTCGACAATCATTATTCGAAACACTAATGAAGTCTTGTTTTTACAAATTTAAGGATAAGCATTCATGAAGTTGCCTTGTCAAATTTAAGGATAAGCATTCATGACGAGACTCTCCTTTGAATTTTATCTTTGATAAAAAAAAGCAAATCGATTAGACGGTTTCTTAGTTTAAACTTTGAAGAGGCAGCTTAGAGCTTAGAAAATCCTCTTATTAGGGCATCGAGCTATCCCGAGATCAAAGATTTGCTCAAAAATTCTGTATTCCCGTGTTTGATAATCATAGAATTTTCTTCTTTCAACCATAGATCTAATCCAACTCTTTTGCAGTTGCTATTCTGTAAAAAAGCTGATAATTTCAATCGTTTGTGCTCCAAAAAGATCGAGTCTAGTTCATATTGCCCCGAAATCATCGCAACAAGCTCCAATATTAACACAATCACCACCACAAATGGTGGATAAAAGTCTATCAAACTCGAGTCAACTTTCTCCTTCTGTAATTCCCCGTGCCATTCCACAAAAGCCGCCACTGCCCTCTTCATACCTGCCTGCATCAAGACAATAGAGCTTTCGAAAAGTCAAAACACAACGTAATAACTCTTTTGATCTTTAATCCATTGACCAACGTTTTCACTCAAACTTCCTAACGAAGAAGTAGGTTTGAAGTTGAGATTCGATCATGTTGTCCCAACCATTATTTTGGATTCTTCAATTCAAACGAAGAGCCAGCTTGGCAGATAGAAAAAAAAGCTAAATTTCAAAAGTTTCTTCCAACTCTTATACTGAATGCTTCTAACCTCAAATTATCTGTCTGAGCTCGAGACCACATCGAACAGCCCGCAGCAACTCAAGAAAGATGTCTTTTGCCCAGCTCGATCGCGCGAAGCAACCCATGGCTTCAAAATTGGACGCAAAAAGGGTAAAGCTTCGATCTTGTGACATCGACATCATACATAAACCAAAAAATAACATCAGAGGATGAGATGCTCTAACCTGGTTTTCAAAAGAATTAGGAATCTCAGTACCCTTCGGTGGCGATGATGATTTCTCTACGCTATTTTCAGATGTGGAATCCATGGTTGATTCCACAAGCATGAGCATGGGAGTTTTTTCACAGTCTGAAGTAATTACATCAGCTATCACAGAATTTTGAGTTGAGGCGTTTTCCGCCATTGCAACGGTCTCCTCGGATGCAGGAACCTCGGCTGGAACCGAATGAAGAACAGTGCTTGTTTGCACAATTAAATCAAAAGATTCCCCAGGCGGTTCATTTTCAGGGGCCTGAATTGATCGTTTAGCTGAAGAACTATCAGGATGTTCATTGTCTGAATTTCTCTTCAAAACAGAGTTTTTATCTTCAAATCTTGTATCAGAAACTTGAGAATCATCATCAGAACTGTTACTGCTCGAGCTAGGATCAACGGATCTCTCGGAAAACTCAGCGTGCTTCGGGCTGACATGATTCGCTTCAGAATCTTCTGCAGATTCTGAAGTATTCTCAACCTTGAGAACACCATGATCTTCTACAGTAGGGTGAAGCGATGGTGATGGAACTATATTCTCTGCTCCGTCATCTTCCCCATCAACTGGCCTGACATGGCTATCGTGACTGTGGACTTTTCGTTCGTCATATCCTTAGAAAGTTCATTTCGATAAGAAAATTGCAAAGAAAACTGAGCAATATAACTCAAGACAGGTCTCCCCAATGGAAGCATCTGAGCTATAAAATGTAAGAAATAGAATCACGAACAAGAAAACGAAAACAAGCCATTTAAATTTATAATCAAGGAGAAAATTGAGTGCTCTATCGTACAAGATCCCGGAGAACAACTAAGAACAGCTATGGCAATTCTACAGTCAAATCATTCACAAACAGATTATTTTATCCCTCTCTTTCAAAGAAACAACTCTGGAGACTACCCAATAAGCCAGAATGAAGAAAATCAAAACAAAAGTTTCGCTAGAAATGAAAAAATCAAAACGAAATTTGCCCTGAATCTTGCAGAGTAAACACAAGGGATACCCAAAATCAGATGACGAATTAGAAATCTGAATGAAGCGCGAGTAATCGATAATAGAAGCCCATTTCGATACACTAAAAACGAACAAAAATGGGGGACGAGAGAGTACCTTCATCGCTGGCTTTCGCCTCTTCCTTTTTTTTCTTGGCAGTTTTTCTCTTCTTTGGCCCTGACGGCATGATTGCGTCGACGAGAGAACTTATCTCAGTGTTTTCTCCGAAATCTCGAGGATCCAACTTTCCCAAACCTCTGCCTCAGGTGGAGTCGGCTTAAGCTTTATGGAACCACTCTAATGGCGTTTTCTTGGTGGATTTTCACCTCTGCAGTGGAAGAATACAAACGAGCTGGCGAATCGAAGCGGATGCCTCCGTATGCGGCAGCTGTCACTCGTGGAAAGGTCGGATTTTTTAAGAATAAACGGAACCCATTTCAAAACCCATGAGCGGGACCTGAAGAGAGGCTCCTTAATCATTCGCCATTGAAGAACCACTCCAATTCAACCTTCTGCTCATTAACGTACACGTCCTGCGCATTTTAATACATTTAGAAGATTCAGGATTCTTTTGAGCGTGCATGTCCTTTTCCC
>QAOC01034339.1:0-47132 GCA_003255005.1 Begonia fuchsioides | reverse complement strand
TTTGATACTCAGAATGAAAATCATTGATGATGAAGGGTGTCCATGGCGAGCATTTATGTTGTTAGTGCGAAGATGACTAGTGGACATGATTTTTCATGTAATGTAAATAAGTGTTTTGAAGTTAAAGTTTAAACGTATGATATAGTTTATAAAATAGGTTGTAAGAAACATGTTTTGAATAACTATTTTGTATGATTTGTAATAATTGTATTTGACAACTTTTGAATGTAAACTATGAGTTCATATATTTCAGTCTTCCGCTGTAATCAAATATGATTTCATCATTGGTAATGAGTTTTAAAAGAAATAAGGTATACAAAAAAAAATAAAAATATCTCTAAATGTTTTAAGGATTTTCAAAACGAAATGTTACAATACGAGTGCATGAATCACATAAGAATGAAATATGGTTCCCACAAGGATAAAATTTAATTATAATTTAATTGGAAATTTTTACGATAATCTGAAGCTAAGAATTAATTAAATGCAGAAAAAATAAAAGTGGAGAATAATACCCGTATAAAATTGAATATATGTATATAAGAGTATAGCCAAAGATTGAGATGGAGTCCCTTGCAAAGTTACTCATTTTGGTTTTCTTCTTCCATCCATTGAATATCTGAATACTTCAGTCGAGATTCAGTCAAATATCCTATTTCTTTCGAGTCTTCTTCAACTTTTATTTCTGTCTTGACCTCTTTTTCAACATGCCCTTGTTATATCTTAGATTCTAGAACAATTTATACCTCTCTCCCATTGTGTAGAGCAATCGACTTACGATGCTCCTTTCCCTCTCGCCTTGGTGATTCGGTATCACATTGCAATGTGCCAAGTGGTCTATGATTTAATGCTTGAGCTATTTTTCCAACTTTCCTTGGTTCTTGTAGTTGTCGTCTTTGCTCTCTAAAGGTTCGTTCTAATTTTCGATCATGGGATGATAATTCTTGTGTGTCTTCCTCGTTACCTTGGAAAATATGATATAAACCTAAGAAACAATCAATGCCGGCTCCGATCGAAATGAGACTCAAGACACACAAATACCTCTTGGCAGTGGGGCGTCCGAGGTGGTCTACTGAACAAGTTGAATTCTAGTTGAATACCTGCAAAAATGGCTCTTGGTTTTAGTAGCTTGGAGGAAGGTGTGTTTTTGTATTGGCCAAACAAGTCCTTGACTGTGTACTTTTTATGGGTGCCGCCAATAAAACCAAACCGGTCAATTTTTTATCTTGTCGTTTGTCCAACAAGGCAACGGACATCCATCGAGCTCGATTTGTCCTCTAATGGCGTATTGGAAATGAGGAGTCTTGCAACCCATTATCAAGCATGAAGATGAAGCATAACCAAGAGTCCAAGCTCAAGACAAGAAACTTTGGAAGATGTCTTAGATTGTCCGCAGTCTTTTTGAAGCTCACTTATAATCACAAGTTGTCTTTCTTGACAATTTCATTTCCATCAATGTTTATGAAAATGGATCATTTATATGGCGAATTTGCCCGGAAACAAACAAAAGAAAAGCTTTATTTATGCATAGATGCTCAATGTTTCATTGGACTTTAGACCAAATTCACATGATTTTAGAGATCATTGACTTATTTAGTTTATGTTAAGTTATTTATTGAACAAACAGATACATAATAAGATGATCACGAGCAACTGCATAAATATACTCCTAAAAGAGAAGTGGGTATAGGAAGTGTGTTGCCGAGATATATTGAGTTTTAAATATCTTTGAAATGCTTCCATTTTGAATCTTTTACGATTGAAATGTATGGATTAACAAAAGTGTGCAAAAACTCTATTTTCCTTTCTCAACGTTGTTACTCGACCTCTAGTAGAGTAATTACACAGCCTATTTATTATTTTTAATTTTGGGTTTTACTCAAATATTAAGTAAGCACTTACTTAACATAGAAATTACCCCTTTTTGATGAATTGCCTCTTTATGGGTTGTTCCGATCTAATTAGTTTGTAATTGTTCGTAGGTGTGATCTTTGTGAGTGTCGTTTGATCTTTCTTGGATTTTACAGCCTCATCCTCTTCGGTGAAGTTATAGTCATATTTTACTGACTCTCTTCGAAATAACGAAGACATGATTGGAGAAAATAAAAATAATGGACACTAATAACAAGCTTAGGATTGTAAAGGTGTTGTGAAATCTAGAGGTGTAATGATTATCATTGAAACACTTTAAATTTTTCGAGAGACCATATAACAATTTGTTCATTAGCCTCGTTTTGATAAGATCTGAAAAGATTTGATTGATTTATTGGATATAAAACGTACACTAGGAAGAATTCGAGGGCTCTCAAACCTCCATACTTGAGAGACTCGAGGGCTCTCTATCTCCACGATTGATCACTACCACAGTGATACCTTCTTAATCCCTTCTACATCCAACCCTCATACAATAATAACCTCTCTCACCAAATGAGGAGATAGTTATTGGTAGTTAATAGAAGTTAGTAGAAGTTGAGGAAAGTTTAGAGTGGTTGGGTACTATAGGAGAATATTAAATAGATGTTGAAAGGGATAGAATCTAAGCACATACATTTGTGTTGATCAAATGTTTTTAACATTACGAAACAATTTAAGCGCACATTCATGTTACACTATTCTAGTGGCATTACATCCGGACACAAATTTTCTCTTTTAATTATGTCTTCAACTCTGCTACGTTTACTGATATTCATTGTTCAATTTCATCTGCGTTGAGCTAGTAATCTCACTTTCTAAAAAGAGATTGAGGATTTATTTGATTATTGTTTAGACTAAATGAATATTTTTGTTCCTTAAGGTTGGTCTATTTCTATTAACCCCTCATTGGTTGACCTTGTGTTTAATGTCAAAGGTCATTTTGACTAAATTGTCATAGAACAATTCGTATAAAGATGTCAAAATGAGAAATCATAGTTAAGTTGACATTGGAGAGATGAAGTTCATTGGCGTTTTGTAATTATAAATCGTTGTTTTTCAACTATAGTTTAATAAAAAAAAATGAAAAATATTCGTAAAATCAATATTCTGAATTTATTTTTAAAATGAAGATTTTGGTTTAGTTATTTTATTCTATTATATTATATTTTATTTTATTAGTCTGACCAAATACACATAGAGGTAGAATTGGTCAGATGATTCCTCGGTTAAGATCTTCAATTTTCATTTTATTTTACTCTATTAAAGTTTATTTTATTTTATTTAGAGAACAATTTAATTCAAAGTATTTTTGTAGTAATATAGTAATTTTGATTTTGATTTTAATTTACTTTATTGTAGTATTTGATCTTAAACCCTACTTCACAGTTGTAGATCATTAAATGCATGATTTGGCAATGTCATGTGATATATCGCGACAATCGACCTCGTATGAGAGATGTAACGAAAACAAGTGTAATATTAATGCATCAACATATGAGCTTTACTACCCGTTTCCACTCGAACACCAATATTCATGACACCATACAACTAGGATGCGTTTAAAACTCGTAGGGAAGAAAAAACGAGCAAATAAGAGTTCTTAGGCTAGTGCAAGACGGCGAATATCGATAGGGTATGCATCGGAAGGGCGTTGGGCACGATAAGCTCTTCGGCCAACGATGGCATTTCCAGCGTCGGTAGGGTGAAAGGCATCCCAAAAGAGATACTCATCCCTGTTCCGGCACGGCATTTGCCCTGGGAGGCACGTTATTTGTCCGTTATTTCTTCCCACTCCACAGCAACCAACGTTTGTAACCCTAATACCTGAAATTAAATCAAGAGTCATAATATTGCCTGTTTTGGTGCATGTTTTTATTCATAGAATAATATCAAAACGAGTTATGTTGATCAAAGACAAAGTACTTATTTATTAGTCATTCACGATCTACACCCTGTGAGATACGAAATTAAACATCTTCACTTTGTGGAGTATTGTCTTACAGTTTTAAATGTATGATAAAAAATTTCGTGAATTTTTATTGACGTACGTAATTTTAACAAAATTTATTTGTTTATATATTAAATAAATTATGGTAAATCGTATAATTGTTGAAAATTCACAAAAAAATTTAGAGTATTGTCTTACAGTATCACAAATGTGTGACAAAAGTTTCAAAAATTTTTATTGACGTATGTAATTTTAACAAAAAAAATTTATTTTTGTATTAAAAATATTCTAGTAAATCGTAGAATTGTCGAAAAAATTAAAAATTTGTAGATTAGTGTCTTCTATTGTTGTAAATGTATGATAAAAATTTCAAGTCATTTCAATATGTCTTTCTTAGCTAAATTAATTAAAAACAAAAAATTTAAAAAAAAATTTAGAGGCTCGGACGCATGTTTCGTCCAATACGGACGTCTAATGGAGGGTCGGATCGTCCATATCGGACGTCTGAAGAGCCTAAATTTTATTTTTTTTAAATTCAAGCCCGAATATATTTATCTAAAACTCAAGTTTTCTTTTAGTTTTTATTCAATTTTAAAATAGAGAAGGTAATTACCAAAAGATGAAGGGTTGGCGATGATGTCCTGAAACATGCCATAAGCGTCAATGTAGATGAATTTCGCATCAGGGAGATTGCTGTTAAGGTTGTCGACGAGAGATTTCAGCCGTCCATTGAAGATCTGATTAGCAGAGTTGACTCTCTGAACACACGTTCTTCCATCTGGGCTACCCTGAGCCAGTTGATTAGGGCTGCACCCTATTTGACCAACCCCAAACAAAACAAACTTCCTGGCTCCATTGTTGTACAATATCTGCAAGAATTCATGAACCCAGAAGGATTTTTTAACTTAATTTCAGTTTTTTTTCTCGAACATCGAGATCCATGCAAGAGATGAACTAACCCTAAGTTGCTGACTGTATTGCTGGATCAAAACGTCGGCGTACTGCTGTGGAGTATATTGGCGACTGGTCGAGTAATAGAGAGGCATGAAGTAGTTGTTTAGGTAATCGTTGCTGCCCAATCCGATCGAAAAAATACACTTATTTAAGTAAGCTTCTGCAGAAGCTTCGTCCCCAATGATGTTAATGATTTGTGAGACTGTGTTTTGGTAGTTTCTAACTTGCCCACTGAAGCTTATCCGAGCGCCCTGTAAGTTTCATAATTATTGATTATAAGTTGAAGAAGTCCTAGAGTGGGTGGACCCCATGTTTTGATTGGTGAGTAGTTGAATTATAAATGCTCGTCATCTTCTTTGGAAATCGGAAAATACAAGGTTCTGTAGAAGGTTTTTAGATATGGTTACCAGTTGTCGGCCAGTTTCTTCCCGGATTCCGGCTGCTGCGGATGCGTAATTCACTCCTCGGAGGATGTTCCGGCCTCGTGCGGTGGCGTAGGGAGGAATGAAGGAGTTGAAGCCTAGAAGTTGAGCTGTGGATATAGGAAGCAAATCTTTGGTAAATATTACAATATTATTGCATTGTTGAACGAAATTGTAGTTTAACTCGTGGGCTCTTGTCTCATTTTTATTTCATTTCGTCACTATTTATAATACAAAAAGATATAAATAATAAAAAAATTAAATTAAATCAAATAGTAATTATTATTTTTGAAAATTCACATGATAATTTTTTGATATTTCATTAATAAAACGATCATAACTTTTTTCACATTGCTCAGAACGATCTGAAACTTGAACCAATAGAAACTAGATTTTGATAAAATATACCCTAAAAATTGACAAGTTTTTATTACTTTTAGTCATTGTCTTTGATAATCAACATTACTTCCTCATGTGAGAGATAGAAAGAGAGAGCTGACCAATGACATCAACGGTGGTTCTTGCATTGGAGAATCTACCGGTAGGTCCACCGGGGAAGTCAATTCCGTAAGGAAAATAGTCAGCCCGAGCCAAAGAAGTAAGCTGATTGTTATTGCCATTATCAACCAAAGAGTCTCCAAATATAAAGTAGCAGGGAACTTGCTGAGCTTGTCCCCCACTGGCCAAGCTCAAAACCACCATAGCCAAGCAAACACTCCACTTTCTCTTCATATCACACGCCATTGTTGCCACCTTCAAAGCTCCCATGCCCGAGACTTTAAAAAGCTGACTGAGAATTCAAAAAGACGAACCCCATATTTATGCAGAAGATCTACAGAGATATATTGCCATCCATTATTGGATCTCACAGGTGTCCAGTAAAGCATTAAATTCACGCGGGCGTAGTGTGAAATGGAGCTCTTCTGGACCTCTTGTTCATGAACTAATTGCAGTGTGACCCTTTTTGAACGACGAAGCATGGTCCCTAAACGACCATTTCTAAGCCCGAATAAAGATTAGGTTCCATCACAACACAGAAAATCTCAGTGATGTTCAATCAACGGTCGAGATTACAGTGAGTATGAGAAAAGCAGTAAATGGGAGTAGGTTGAGAATTAAATGCGAAAATGGGGAAAGAGAAGAGTTAGATTGGTGTGAATACTTTGCTAAGTTTGAACGCCTAATACCTAAACATGTCGGCGTCAACCCATGGCTTTGAGACATTGTCAAAGGCCTAGAGAGCTGGTCTTAAGAACTTGAACTCAAAATACCTGATAAAATCGAAATTATTGGTTGGAGTCGGTTTCAAAAATTCAAAATCAACTGGTCCGGCTCACCCATATCTGCCATATGTATTAACTATGCCAACAAGTAGGAATCTTGCCTCGAAACACACACGGTTTATCGCAATCTTATCCATTGGTTGCCCAAGTTTTCCGACATTATTTTTAGACAACTTAAGTAACGATGACGTTGAGTGGAACGAGTCAATTTTTAATCAACTTGAATCTACCCAAAAACCAAAATCATTTTTGAAAACGACCCAAATTGTTTAGCTAATAAACAAAACCCACTTAAAAATTAATTTTTATAACCGGAGCGATTAGCTCCAAACGCTACAGATTGGATCGGGACACGAAACTCGTGGGTGGTTCAATTTACCAATGCATAATTTTGAGTCTATTATTAGAATTCCAAATTGTTTTAGCACCACATATCTAGCACCTGCCATCATATCAACAACCTATCTTGATTCAAGTAGAAATGCTTTTGTTCACTTTGACAAGAGGAGCTCGACTAAGTCGACTATCCGGATCCCCGATGGAGTTTCAGTCGAAATCATCGTCTTCTTCGCCTGAGATGTCCGGTTTGACTCTAATTCTCTCGCCATTGAAATGCAAGTATTTCCATGGACATTGCTACCTTTTCCAAACCAGTCTCGGCTTCTCTACTTGACCTAACTTCAGGAAAGCATCTTGATCGATTGGAAAAGTCGATTGTTTTTTTTCAAACCACATTTCACCATGGTTTGCAGTTGCACCAATCGATTTTGGTGTTAGACATAGAAATCTAAAACCGAACCAACTAGAACTTCGGTTTGTGCCTTATCGGTTTTTTGATTTTTTGGTTTGATTTTTTGTTTCACTGTCTGGTGGTGGACTTCGGTTGAGCTTTTGACTTTTCGGTATAGGGTCAATGGTTTCAATTTTTGAATCGATTCAAGATCGATTTTTCTTGTACTTTGTTCACTCTCCATTATTCAAGGTATTTACTAAAGAAATATTGTGAAAAAAAGCATTTTAAGTTTACTTCTCGTTTTGTTGTTTTACTTGTTATAGTAGTAATTGAATTTTTTATTTTTAATTCTTACGTTTGCTTAGAGGTGGCAAACAAGCCGGCTCGCTCGCTCAGCTCGACACTTTAGCGATCCGAGCCAGGCTGGGCTTGCTACAGTGGCAAGCCGAGCCCGGCTCGAGCCCGGATATCAGGTCGACATCTCGCCCTCGACTTTGCCGATTCCGTTTGTCGGTCGATCAATCGACGACCCAAGGGTTCGCCAGTGTCCTTCGCTGTTCGGGAAAGGGACGATGACGCTCGGGAGTCGACAAATCGCCGAGAACGATAGAAGTTTCGAATCTCACAGTCGCAGCTCGCCCATTATTTTCGTCTCCACTGTCGCCCCCTGTTGTCGTCAGTTGCCTTTGTCGTCGGGGACGCCACCCACCGGTCCCACCCCATCGAAGATTGGAGTCAGGATCGAAATCCCGACTCCGACCAGGCGCCCCCCCTCCCCCTCGAGTACTCAACGGCCCGACCCCTCATCTCTCTCTCTCTCCACGTGGCATCAGGCAACGGTAGTGATGCCAAGTAGTGATCCAACGTTCATATGAGAAATGAAAACTAAATAAAATAATATTAGGCTTCCGTAGTTGTGAATATCCACATAGTGGTATTACGATTTATCAATATACTGTCGGTATTTTACAAGAATATTCAATTAAATATAGAAATTTTAGTAACACTTTAGATAATGTTTCTGTTAACAATGTTTGTGTAGCTCAATTTAAAAGATTATTTCAATCTGATACTATTCAAACATCTTTTTTTCACATGCGATGCGTATGTCATATTTTAAATTTAATTGTTAAAGATGACATGCAATTTTCTATATTACGTCATCTAATGCCGACAACAAGAATATAAAGAATTTTGTAAAACATCTAATATGAAACCTAGAAAATTAAAAACGGATGTCTCTACTAGGTGAAATTCGATTGATTTAATGTTAGAAAATGTTAAACCGTATTGGTTTGTTATTTGTGCATATATTAGTGAAAAAAACAAACGGTTTAACTTTAGATCAAATTAGTTGTGATATTGCCAATTTATTCCTTGAATTTTTAGCAACATTCTTTGAGGCTACTAAGGAATGTTCGAGAATTTATTATCCTACTATGCATCGTGTTCTTCCATTTTCTGTGAATTTAACGGGTACTTTTGAAAAATATAAACAAATAAATGAATTTTATGATATAGTTAATAGTATGAAAATTAAATTTAAAAAATATTGGCTTGACATACCTAATATTTTTTCATTTTCATGTGTAATGCATCCCCATTTTAAAATAGTAGGAACAACCTTAATACTCTATACAATTTCTAATAATTTAGGTTTTGGTACTCAATCTAGTCCTAACCATTTAAAAAATGATTTTACTATGTTATTTTTGACTTATCAAAGTAAATATTCTGATTTTACTCGTTCCTTTCATATCCCTTCAAGCTCTAGTCGTGGTTCTTCTTATGCATATCGCCTACAATTCATGGAAAATATACATGCGAAAATAGATAGCGATGTTTTATTTTATGGTTTAAAAAAAAGAATGATTATTTAGAAATGCGACATAAAATTCTATCGGATGATGATTTTGATATATTTGGGTGGTGGAAAACCAACTAGAGTCAATTTCCACTTCTTTCTAAGATGACACGAGATTTACTAACACCTCTTGTTTCTACTGTAGCTTCCGAATGTGCTTTTAGTGCAGGTGGTCGTGTATATGATGATCGTCGAGTAAGTCTTGCACCGGATCTCGTAGAAACTTTGATATACATGAAGGATTGGTTCGACGCCGTGAAGAGAAACCAACAACGCGAGGATGCCATTACCGAAGAATTCAAACATTTGGAGTTCAAGAACTAAATTTTTTTTTGTTTGAAAGTGTAATTTTTTTTAATTTATTTATACATGTAAAGTTTTGATATTTTGCATATGATTGACAATTAGATAGTTGCCAGCCTAATTGAGATGTATCTAAGTTGTGGTGAATCAAATGTCAAAATCATTTGTATAACGGTAGCTATGAAATTTTTGAATAAATTTTTTTTAGATTTATTCCAATAAAACATTTACAATACATTTCTACGTTTATCACATTTTCAATCTTATAACAACGAAAATAACTTGTTAAAAAATATATACAAAATACATGTTTTAAAAATTATTTGGCTCGTTTGGCTCGGCTCGAATAGACTCGACAGGCTTGGCTCTCTCGGCTAGGGCTGGGCTCGAGCATAAAACGAGTCTCGAGCCTATAATTTTTTAAAATAGCTCGACAGGCTCGGATCGAATAGGCTCGACAGACTTGATTCGAAAAGCTCGACAGGCTCGACAAGCCGGATAATTTCGGGCTCGGCTCGCTCGAATAGGCTCGAATGCCACCTCTACATTTGCTTTTAATTGCATATTATTTTTGAATTTTAAACTTTTATGTATTTAATGTTGAATTTTTTATTTTCAATAGATAAGTTGGGTCTTCATCATTGTGAGAAATCAGTTCAATCTGAATCAGACCCATGTGCATGCCACAAAGGCCTTAAGATTTGAATCTCATAGTTCTATACTTTTGAGGCTATTAAGGTTTCATAGAACCGTTCTGCACATGTTGATAATTTTACATGTTGATTCGTGATTTCTTATATGATTATTAAATCGTGATTGTGAGCGAGTCCTTACGTCGAAAGGATTGTAGAGTGCATTATATTAAACCTTTGAGATATCTACACAGCCTAAGTCTTGCCAATGAATCAATTTGACTGCATAAATTGGCTTAGCTTGCTAACTCTACAAGGGAAAAATAAAGAGAGTCGCATAAGTTGAATTGAAGGAGACAATAAGGGGCAAAAAAGGAGAGAAATTAAGGGTTAGAAAAAAATTGTTTTATTTTTGGGAGGAGTGATTCTAGGATTATTTTTTTGTTAGTTGTCATATTCTTTTTGTCATTTTTCCTGTTATTACGTGATTAGATTAATTTAAATTTATTTAATAAATAAAAATAAAAATAAAAATATCTATTTATATTTTGAATTGATTCAATCATGTGAAGACACGTTAGAAAGTATGCCAATAAAGTTAGGGGTGGGCAAAACCGGATCAGAACCGCAAACTAGACCGAAACTGCCAGTTCCAATCCGGTCTTGGTTCCAATTTTTTTTAAAAAGTGATTTATAGGCCGGTTCCGGTCTTTAAGACTAAAAAACCATGAAATCAGAATTGAGACTGTGAGTCCAAAAAGTTTAAAAAATTGAGTAAAACGTGACTCAAACCTTAATAAAATCTCATATAAATCTTAAAATTAGTTATAAACTCGTCAAGTTACTTAAAACATCACTCAAATATAATAAAAAAATATTTTTTATTGTTATATTTTAATTTTTTAAATATAAAATAAAATAAGATTCTAAAAATTCAAAACTTGAGTTTTGGTTCCAATTCTATTTTGAAATAAAACTGGGCCAGATCACCCTGTACCCCCTTAAATAAAGTATGATAAGAGTGAAAACCTACACTAATTCTTTCGAGATTGACTTGGAATCCAACAAAATCGCGGTCAAAATCCCTCGATGATCTCTTTGACTCTAGATCCGCTCGTCAACTCCTTATTTTTCAACCAATTCATCGCTTTGACAATTTGCATTTCTTCCTAATCAATCCTAAGCTTATCTTCATAGGCTATTATTCTACAATTTGACTCATTAATTGACATTATTTTATATTTTCTTTAATTTGTTAAAATTAAATGAGTGATAGATTTGTAGTTACCATGTTCGGGTCGGTTTTTATATTTTAACTAGCCTAAAAAATTTATTCAATCTAATGATTAATATTAACTTAAATCATTAAAATTTAAAATCTAATAGTGAAATTTCCTATTTGTTTTTAAATGATTTTATTAAATATAGTAGAAAATTCTATTAAAAATAATTTTATTTATTTTAAAATTAAAATTAATAAAAAAGCCAAGATTAAAAAAATAGGGAGATAAGAAAAGGGTAAAAAGGTAAACTTCGAGCGATTTCTAAAACCCCAAAAACTAAGAATGGATGGACGCAAACCCTATTTTCAGCTCTCGCACTTTTCTTCATCTCAGAAAATTGGCCTTCTGCTCCGCGCTTGGGCGCGCCTCTGTTTGAGAGGGGCTTTCCAGCCCTTTCTCTTTCTCTACCGCCAAATCTTCTTCAGCGTATGATTTGCTTTGGTTCTGGAAATTTGCATTCGTCTTCGGTGAGTTCTGATTCAAGACCTATTATGTCCTTGCTTTTTTCCCGATTGAGCGATTTCTGTCTGCTTTTTCTGCGAATTGGAAGGCAATTTGTTTGTTTTCTCGATTTCTTTTCTTCTGCACTGAGTTTTTTTTAGGTTTTTCGAGTCGATTGTAGTTTTCTTGCATTTACTCTTCGGGTTTGTTTGTTTTTTTTTTTTTAGAAATTGCGCATTCAATTCGGGGGAGTTTTTCTTTTTTCTTTTACCTGTGTCTGGTACAGGTTTCTTTCTTGTTGCAAGCTGGTGTTATGCTGGATTTTTAAGCTTACCCTATTTTTCAACAACTGCTCTCTTTTCACTTTAAGATCTATTTTTTAAATTAAAAGTTAGTCCTCAAAATTTCTTTTAAAGAAAATGCTTCTGCAACGGAGGACAATCTCTGTTTTTTTTTCCTGCAAATGGTTTTTTTCCAACTCAGTGATTGTGTTGCCATTCAAATTATGTGCAACAATTGAAAAGGACTAGCAAAGGAATATATGCTCACTCCAGGAAAGCAATTAGGTGAATATCAAATGCTGGTTGACCACAGGCCATCAGACAGAGAGCACTCAATCGAAAGTGAATTTTAACAATAAGGGTACATTTAATCCTTCTGAAGATAGACGGAGATGGTGAATAGCCTTTTGGTGGGAAAATCGTCAGTGAAATTTTCTACAAAGCGCAGAGCCCCTGAAATTATGGAGGTTCAAAAGAAGAAGCAGAAGATGGATCGTGGTGTAGTGCAACAATGTTGTGGGATTTTGAAGACCCTAATGACTCATCCATCTGGTTGGGTTTTTAATTATCCCGTGGATCCAGTTGCATTGAATATTCCTGATTATTTCTCAATTATATCTGAGCCAATGGATTTGGGCACTATAAAATCAAGACTGCAGGATAATATGTATTTTGAAACAGATACATTTGCTACTGATGTGAGGTTGACATTTTCCAATGCTGCACGCTATAATCCTCCTTCGAACAATGTGCACAAGATGGCAAACAAACTAAGTCAGATTTTTGAAGAGAAGTGGAATTTATTGGAGGAAAAATGGTTTGAAAGATCTAAGTCTGGACTGGGAAAATTTTCATTTGAACATGTGAAGGATTTTGATGATGCAAGGCATAAAAAAAGAAACAAGACTCATCTTTTTCCAGAGAAGGCTTTACCTGCTAAGTCAAGTTCTAACGAAAAGAAGGTCATCAAGCTCTCCTTGAAACCTAAAAGCACGGAAGTAAGTAATGTAGTTTTTCTTGGAAAAAAGCATGCTTACAATGTGTGTTATTAGATTTTCATCTGTGACATAAATAGTTGAGGAGCTGTTTTTAGCTGACTGTTTTTATAAAATATATCATCCGGCTCTCCTAATTTGCAGATATAATTAATATTTATCTTTATTTTATGAACTTTTTCCATTGTACAAGCTTTTGATGTTCTGTTCTCATTTGATTCATAATATTTCTAGGTATCACTTTTAAAAACAGAGATTCCCTTTCTGAGCAAATCTTCTGCAAAGAACTTCAATAAAGGTAAAGGCGGAAAGAAAGACTGACATTTCTGCTTTATGGCTCTTTATAGGAGCTAATAGGCATGTGTCTTATAGGCTCAGATATTGGTGGTACACATGTTTGTGACTCTGTTAATGGAAAGGGGCCTCCGAGCCTGATTTCCCAACACTGTGGAACATGTGAATGCTTTCCCTGTCAATGCAGCTTTTCGAGTGATTTAACACATGTATCCTCAGATGGTTAGTTCATCTAACTTATTCTGCTATTAACTGATGTCAGAGAGAAGTTAACTGAAGTCCCAATTGGTTTTCTTTTAGATTTATCCTCAGAAAGATCATCAATGAGAGATACTCTGGACATTGTTAACTCTTCTAAACCGGTATGCTCATTAAACACATCAATGAGTATCTGCTTTTTTTTGTACTGAAAAATGCATTGAAATATAGACTTCTGAAGAAAAGGTCTTGTCAAACTCTCAGATATCGAAATCAGATCCAGATTCTCAAGGTAATGGGGTTATCTATGGGTTTCACATGTTGATTATTTATCATTATTTTTGTATTTTTTAGCATCTGAATTATGAAAATCGTGTGCAGGGGTGGGTAATTCTTTGGCTGTTGCAGAGATGTGCCATAGTAATCAGTTGCATGCTGCAGATTCTACTTCTGAAGGTCAGTTCTCGTTCTGCGCATGTTAAAATATTAATTTTTACATTATATCCTGGTATTTCTTAAAAAAAAAGTGTCTCGTTTGCCTTTTTGCTTGCATTAGTTTTCCCTTTTGTGGACTTAATTTTTTATGGTTTGATGTGCAGGATGGAGCACCCCCGATTTTGAAATTAATCTTTCACCGAAAAAAGCTCTTCGTGCTGCTGTTCTGAAGAGTCGATTTGCGGACACTATATTGAAAGCGCAGCAGAAATCACTTCTTGATCATGTGAGATTTTGTACTTTGAAAATTTAATTCAGAAGTAAGATTAGAATAATCAGTGGCTAATTTGGACCTTGTTGAGCAATTATAGATGTTTCATATTTGTTGTTTTCAGGGTAAAAAATTTGATCCCATGAAAATGCAGCAAGAAAAGGATGAAATGGAAAGAAGGCAGCGTGAAGGTTGTTAAACAACTTAACTTGCGGACGAAACTGTTTATTTTATTTATAGAAACATGGCACATATATAGGCATAATTTTCTTTTTAAATTTTTTCAGTCACCAAATGTTCCTATAAAATGATTGTTGATGTGCTCACAATAATTACTCTCGATTTGATCAAGTTTTGAATCATCCTGTGATATCTATTCTTTGTGCTGAAATTTGGTTCTGTTGTGCAGAAAGAGTACGACTTGAAGCACAAATAAAAGCTGCAGAAGCTGCCTCAAGGTTGAGAGCAGACACTGAGCTGAAGCTACGGAGGGAACAAGAAAGAGAAGCCGCTCGAGTTGCAATCAAAATGGTGAAATTTTGAAACTGCTATGCATGTTGTGATAGTGAAGTTCACAAATGATTATCCCTGTTTTGTTGACATATATTATGTTATGGCTGCCACAGATGGAAAAGACGATAGAATTAGACCAAAATCTAGAGTTCCTAAAAGAGCTGGAGATGCTGAGTGGAAAACTGATCCTCATTCAACCCCACCGCAATGCTCGGGATTGCACACAAACTCCACTAGAACGATTGGGTTTGTATCTGAAAGACGAGTTCCTTGGAGACACAGAGGAAGAGAGATGATCTTTGATGGTTGATTTGGCGAGATTAAGATATATTAGCGTAGGATTTAGTAAAAGGTGTACAGCTCTCTTTTGTCCAATGAGAAAACGGATCAATCTTCTTGCCTACCAAGCCTTCTTTTGCGCTTTGCTTGATATCTCTACTTATTTTTCTCTATCTGTTGCAAATTTGTGGGGGACCGAGAATTTGGAAATTTAACTTTTATAAGCGGACATCTTTATTAATTGATCACACTTTGATAATTTTTGTGAATCAGGCTGTTGAAATCAGTGATTCTTCATACAATTGGCTGGTTTCCGCAGCAGGATTTATGATTCAGGCAATTGGCGTTTCCCATCTGGATTTTATATAATCTATACGCCTTTATCATGGATCCTTTTCAAACAATGATGCTCGGAAGAACTGTCAGGTTTGTGTGTTTGATTTTGTGCAGTCTTTTAGTTTCTGCGCAGGTTACAAGTGGGTTGTTCATGAGAAAAGTGGTGCAGGAGCTGTTCAAATTAAACGAATGTCGAGTTTCGATTACACTAAGCACAGTCCAGTTGCCTGTGTGTTAATCTCAAGAGATGATGAGTTAATCTCTTATTTATGATGGAGTTGCTGTGTACTCTGGTTTTTGGCTCTCCGTTTCTCATTCAGGGTATAAGCAGGGATGGATCGGCCAAGGGAAGCTCTTCCCTCGTGGAAATCAGCACTCTAATGAAGGTAAAATCTTATCCTTACAGCTTCAAATTTAGAGATGATTTTGATATTTTCACTGTTGATCTGTTGTAAATACTGCATACACTTGAAACTGATGTAACATAAGAAATCACGTTCATATGTCAGAGATGGGTGCTAAAAGATGGAATGCTTCACTATTTAAAAAATCAAGTTTCTATAAAGAAAAAAGATCAAAATATAAAGGAAAAAATAATTTGTGTATTTTTTTTATTTCCTTCATCAATTAAAATGACATAAATAACATTAAAAATAAAATAAAATAATAATTTTAGATTTTTATTTTTAAAATTTTTATAATAATTTCAGATATTTTGTTATTAAAATGTTTATAATTTTTTTATAGTACTCAGAATAATTTAAAATTTATACCATTAGAAACTAACTACACATTCATGATAAATTTTTAGGTCACTAATTAAATTTAATAATCGTTTGTTTTTTAAAAATCAATTAAAATTTGTCTTAAAAGATTGATAAAATTTTATTATTATTTAATTTATTAAGTTCAATATTTATAATGATTTTGACATTCAAGACCAATAATGATGACGACAACTTACCACTCTTTCTCTTTCTCTCTCTACATGAGGAGATGGAGGTAATCCAACCAGGCTGCAGATTCTCGTGAAACAATTGAAGCATCGTTCTTTGATATGATTCACAAAAGTAAGCACAAGAATTCTTCCCTAAACTACAAAGAAAATCAATTTTTGGAGGCCGGGGCTCTGAGAAAAGAGGCAGATTTGGTGATTTCTCTCAAGGGTTTGTCAGTGAATCTGATGGTGTTATAGACCCAGGCACCGGATATTGCCCCAAGAACTGGCCCCACTATGAATATCCATAATCCTCCGTAGTGCCTCCACACTATAGCTGGCCCTATGCTTCTTGCTGGATTCATCGATGCTCCCGTGATTGGCCTGCCAAATAATCACATTTGTAAGTCTGTTTTCTTAATAAAGTTTTGATTTCAGGGTCAGCAGAAATGAATACCCAGCAAACATCACGTTTAGAAGCACCGTGGACCCAACTGCAATCCCGGCGAGCTCCCCAATCTGAAACATTCGGTGTTAGAAACGAACGATTCCCGAGTAGGGTTGTTAGACTCACCGCTCGGTTGTCGGTGGCGACACCGGAAACGACGAACATGAGGTAAAATGTGATTATGAATTCAATGACGAGCGATTGCATGTTTGATCCAGCTGGAGCTGTTCCAACAAAATGGCTGGGTTTATCGCTGAATATTAGTTTTATGGTCCCGCTTGCTAGGGTTGATCCCAGGATTTGAGCTAATACATATGGCCCAACCTGAATTTAGATCACCAAAAACCATGACAAACACAATCTCAAAAGTAAGGGTGGCCAAAACCGGACTAGAATCGTAAAGCAGATTGGAGTTGTCATTTTTTATTTTGTCTTGGTTTTAATTTTTAAAAATTGTGATTGATAGACCGATGTTATTTTTTAAAAGTAAAAAATTGTAAAATTAGAACGGTGAGTTTTAAAAGTTAAAAAATCTAAGTAAAATTTGACTTAAATTTTAATAAAATCTGATATAAATTTTAAAAATAATTATAAATATGTTTAATTATTGAAAATTCAATATAAATAATATAAAAATATTTTTATTATTATTATATTTTAATTTTTTTAATATAAAATAAAAAATTAACTTAAAATTTAAAGTAATAAATTTTGATTTCAATTTTATTTTGAAATCAAGATTCTCTCTCTCTAGGATTAAGATTCTCTCTCTAGGATTGGAAAATGGTGAAAAGGGATTTTTCTCTCTAGGATTGAAAAATGGTGAAAAGGGTTGCAAGAAGAGAGATAGAGAACTGAAAGTCTTACCAAGAAATTCTCTCTCTCTCTTTAGAATTGGCAAATGAGGAAAAGGGTTGCTAGAACAGAGAGAAAGAGACCTGTTTCCATGGAAATCTTTTCGTGGAGGCGAAGGCAATGGTGACGGCGGGGTTGAAGTGAGCGCCGGAGATGTGGCCGAGAGAGTAGATCATCACCATCACGACGAGCCCCCAGACGATCGAAATCCCAGGCAGAGTCACCACTTTCTCCTCACTCAGATTCACCGCCACCGATGAACATCCGGCGAATATCAGAAAATACGTCCCCAAAACCTCCGCAATTATCTGTTCAAATCCGACCCATAAGAAACTCGATCATTTTCAGAAGAAATAATGAGATAAAGGGACGCAGCAAAGTTATCTCAACCTTCTGCATGAACGGTACAGATAGAATCGAGGAGTCGGCCTTCTCCGCGTCGTCTTTCACGTTCAAAACCACTGCATGGTCTCCATTTTCCGCCATTAATGATGGTTTAAGCAGCACCCGAGCAGAGAATGAAAGACAGACGAACGAAGACGAAGAGAGCCGGATCCAAAATCACAGCTCCTATCCCAATTTATGGACACCCAGAACTCGAAAAAGGCAAGAAAAGAGCAAATCAAGGGACAGACAGGAGAGAGAGAGAGAGAGAGAGAAGAGATTTCTAGAAAGAGAAACAGATCAAGGAGGATAATCTTCATTTACGCACGAATCAAACACAGAAGATATGGTTGAGAGAAGTGATTTGGTTCGAATTGAAGGCTTCTGCTGCAACCACCCACCGGAAAGGCAGATAAAACATAAAGGCTCAACCATAACAATTCAGATGAACAGAAGTCAAACTTCTCATGACTACCAGGATTATAGGTCAACGCATCGTGCTTCACATTCACAGAATCATTTCTTCTTACCATGCATGGATTTGGACGAGAAGGAAAAGTTTAGTTTCGGTAAACAAAAAAGGAATTTTTTTCATTTAAATATATAATTACCTTTTATATCTTTTCGAATAATTTTACAAGCATGGCATTTAATGGGTAGTCATTTCTTATATTTATTAGCGCTCATTTCAAGAATGTTCTATTGTGAGCAAAACGCGAAATTCCTCGTCCTCAGGGCCCTCACAACCCAGCGACAGTTTGTAAGGGACAAATTACGGTGATTCAACAGCCTAAAGATGAAAAGCTTTTTCCTGATGCCCCAAGGAACTATCCTAACATTGGAAGTAAAAAATGAATGAATGTTCTATCGTAAAGTTTAATTTGTGATTTCAAAACTAAATCAAGTTGATATGGTAAAGTTTTTCTCTTGAGATTACGAGGCTCCAAATTTAAATGTTAACAAGTTAAATGATTGTGCGTCAATAATTTATAGATTATAATTACCTCCCACACGAGAGGCTTGTATTAGCCCATTTGTAGATTTTTTAAGCTTGCACACTAGTTGTTCACCATCACTAGACAAGAATTTTTCAGGTTGTTTGATATAAACATCTTCTTCTAGTTCTCCATAGAGAAAAGTCTTTTTCACATCTATTTATTGTAGTTCAAAATCAAAATGTCCAACTAATGCTAAAATGATACGAAAAGAATCTTTCTTAGATAGAGGAAAAAATATCTCCTTGTAATCGATTCTTCTTTTTGATTGAATATCTTAGCAACAAGTCTCACTTTAAATCTTTCGATGTTGTCTGATGAGTCTTTCTTTGTTTTGAAAACCAATTTACATCCAATGACTTTCACATCAATAAAAAACTCGACAAGATCTCAAACTCGGTTTAATTTAGAATTTGTTTTATCTTTCATGACTTCATACCATGAATTTGATTCACTACAACTCATATCTTGTGAAAGCGTCTCAGAATCATTTTCAGCTCTCACATTATAGTTTGAGTCCTTTTGATACATCATATATTCACTAGAAATTGCTGACTTTTTATAATAATTTTTAGAAACTTGTTCAATGAGATCAACAATTTTTTAAAATTGCTCAAGATTTTGATCTACTAGATGGTCAACAATTTGTAGAATTTCATTGATTGATCGTTCAGCGTTCATTTGAGCTTATGGAGCTCTTTGTACAACAATCAATCTTTCACTTGAACTACTAAGTTGAATAGCAATATGATCTCTTTTACGAATAATATCGTGAAATCGATCACACTTATTAATCAAGTCTTTTTCAAGAAATTTTGCATTTCTTGATCCCAAAATTCTAGTTGAATGAGATGTACAATAGAATCTATACTCTTTGGACCGTTCAACATATCTAATAAAATACCCACTAATGATCCTTATGTCTAATTTATTTTCTTATGGACTATACACTCAATTCAAACAAACATCTTCAAATGTCTATATGTCACAAACTTGGTTTCCAACCTTTTCATCCAGAGATCCAGACATAGTGTATTGAGTGAGTGACAATATTGTGCTCTTAAAGAAATCTAGCAAACAGACTAAGTGCTTGTTCATCCTCAGTGTATCTACCATAATAATTTTCACATTTATCAGTCTTCGCGATCTTAATTTGCTTACGACATTTTTTCTTTACAAATATATGAGTATAGATGTTCAATATTTCTAAACTTTTCCTAGCACATTTCTTTAGAGATGGACAACTCAAGCCTGACCACGGTCTGAGCTTGGCCTGTAGATTTTGGGTCGGGCTAGAGATGAAAAGTTTGAGTTTTTTTAATTAGGTCGGACTTTTATTTTATAATTGAGTTTTGGGACGAGCTTTTTATTTTATAATTGACGTTGGAGTTGGGCCTCGTCGTTGACGAAATCCGTCTCTATCTCCGTCTATGTGTTTGCACTTGTTGTCCACCGCCTAGGAAGTCGCCCTCACCGTTGGCAATCTCCCTCTGCGTTCAAGCTCGTCGCCAACTACAACTAGGAAAATTGCATAACACTTGTAGCGAAAATTCTGAATAAATGGATATGCGCTTATGGTTCGACATGACTTTTCAGCTAATTAGAAATCAAATTTTTGAAAACATTAACTTTTTTAAAAACACCAAAATTGAGGCAATTTCAGCTATAATACCAACTTTTGTGAAACCTTGACGGTCTAAACGTGCTTTATTAATTAAAGCTTTTCGACCATAATGCAGAAATTCGACATTCGAAAGTTGTAGAACTTACAAGAGTGGTCAACTGTAGGCAAAAATATTATAAGCTTGGTAGCTTAGTGACGAATGGGTGACGAATGGGTGACAAAATATTAAAGCTATGTGTCCATGTTAGTACATGTTTAATTTCTTTTTCCTGATAGTAATCTTCAATTCTCAACTAGAAACATAACTGCTCTTTAAAAAAATAATAAAGTTAGCTCGTTCGCTATTTTGAGGTCAACCATGATTACCCTTTTGACCAATTGCATTGGTGATTGAAGTTTAGGCAAATAGATTGCCATCATGCATGCATTTATATGACTTTTATATGGTCTTGAAGACCTGTGATGACGAAAATGATACTTGAGACAGAAGGAGAAATAATTCAATTTAAAATGGGATCAGGTCGTCAAACTCTGTTTACTTAAATCACAATTTAATCAACAACAAAAGACTTAATCACAATAATTATTTAGGTCTGATTAAGAGATTCATATAACATTTATTTGTAAATATAAACATGAGCTTACGTCTGATTTTGACGACAAATCATTGAATGGTTCCTTCCGTGATTAGGTTAAATAATTGAATTTAAACTTTCCAAGTTGCAGTAGTAAATGGGAAAGACCGAAAGAGGGAAATAAAGTAAAATATCTTAATTTAGGTCTTAATTAATTAGAATTTGGGTGGTAACAGTGGATGCAACAGTATGAGCCCAGCATCTCAGATTATCTTTCATGTCCATTTCTTTGCTTGATGAAGGAAATCTCCAGTTCAGCGCTGGATTCTCTCTCTTCGATCTTCTCTCCAGAACTTCCCAAGCTTCAGAAAGGTAGGGTCTAGCAATGGCCGCCGATTCCTCTTCTTCCTCGTCTTTAACCTCTTTACCTAAGCTCTGCAGTCCTGGAATTATGGATAGCAAGCTTGAGTCTTTGTCTTCCTCTGTAAAAACAAACCCTAAATCCATAAACCCTTTTAGCTCTTCGAATTCCAGCTCCGTTAAACTCTTACTTTTCGCCCCATGTCTTCTTCCCTTCCTGGCAACCTTTTTCTCCGGGAAAACTTCTTCTTTCCTCATCTCTTTACCGGAGAATATGGTTTGTAGCTTAGCCGGGAAAGTTACAGATTCCGGCAAGTTAGAATCTCCGGTGAAGCTCGTTTCCAGCAGTAGATCTTCGCTCGCACACCTTCTATGGACGGTCGATCTATCTTCAATCATAATCTTTGATGCTTCTTGGAATTTAAGATCTGGGGTTGCTTCAGAAACTGAAGAACGTCTCTTTGCCGTGTCTATTTTGAAGATTTCACGCTCGAACCAGCACGTATCATAAAGCTCTAAAACTTGCTCAGAGTCCATTAATGGCTGCGGGAGACTACAAGCTTCTGTCTCTCAGTCTTGCCATATTTAAGCCCAATTAAATTACCAAAACGAATAAATTATACCAAGTGGGTTTGAACACGTTTTTAATCTAGATCATTGTCGGTTGTGCTTTAATAATTAGGCACCTAGCGAGAACATAAATTTGGAACGTGGGAAACGTGAGAACTATAAGAGGGTGTTGAATGTTGAATTCCATGACTATTATTTTCATTACAAAACCTACTTTTTGAATTTATTTATTATAATTAATTTGTTGAATAATATTAACTTAGTTTATTCCATTTAGAGAACTTTCCATGTTTCATAGAATGATTAATGTGTTAAATAATCAACACTCGACACGTCTGAATTCTTGAATCGAATATAGTAAGAGAAGAGACGAGAAATACGAGAGGAAGACGTACCTAAATACCTGTATTTGTTTCTAAATGTATAGAAACGTGGTAATAATTATTTTCAAGTTAATTAAATTTTACAAAAAATTAGTACCCTCGGTTAGGTCATGAACTTTTTATTACTTGATTATAAACAAACTCAATGATTTGTTTAAAAAGGCTTAGAAACTTGTTAATAATATTATTTAATTATATTAGGTCATAAAATTATTATTATTCAATTGTAAACAAACTCAACCATTTCTAAATGTTAAATTCAATTAGGTCTACTAGCTTCAACATCACATGTTCCCATTCTTTATAATAAATGTTGATTCAAGTAAAAGCAACGTCCAAGATTAAATTAAACGACAGTAGAACTTTGGTTGATTAGATAGGGATGGGTTCACGTGTGAATTTCCTAGTAGTCAACTATGCATATAAATAGCTTTATTTATTAATTAATTCTTTTTTTCCCGGTTTAATAAAAACGTTGCACATTTTCACACTAGTACCAAATGAACTGTGAATATGGGAATGGTTTTTGATATTCCCATCGATTGCTTAAATTTATATAGTCGTGTTTACAAAATACGAAATGTAGGAGAAGAAGCACCCGTGACATATTATTATTGCATTCGATATTCATAAAGTTCTTGAGTTTAGTTGCATTCGATATGTACTATTTTAATTTTGGAGCAACTATTAAGCACTAGAAAATCAACTATCACGTAACGTACTTTGTACTAGTGAAAGAAAACTTTAACTATTTTTATTTGAAGTTTCTCATGTGTTGCAAAGCTATACTTGCCTAACATTTTGTGTATATTCTTTGAGGGTGGGACCAATGAATTCAGGTTGAGTTTTGGAGAAAAATAGAATTTGATGGGTCAAGCTGAGAAATTTTATAATTCGAAGTTGACACACGAGGTTATGAAACTCGAACCTCACCAGTGCCCAATACATGGGTTGGGTTAGGGTCGGTGTTGGGTTGACCTCGAGTTGGCTTTGAAAAACAATGTTAAATAAAAAACTTATCAATTTAAATGCAAAAAATGCGAACCTAATAAGTTTCCTTCGATTGAAGTGAGCAAATACTAAATATTGAATCCAAACATGTGAATATTAAAAAAAATTTAATCCATGTATCTAACTACCAAATATTCAATCCAAGCATAAGAAACATGAAATATTTATTTGAAAATCTTCGTAATAATAGAGTGAAACTTTAATTCGTGAATGAAAACAAATGATGGAGTAAAATGCGAAACGTAAGAAAGAAAAATAATAAAAACTACAAAAAAAAGCTATAAATGATGAAGCTTTTAATAGTCAACAAGGATAAATCTAAACAGTCTGATCAAGACTCAAACTCTCGTTTAGTGAGATCATTAGAGGAACAAACTCTGCAACATTATCGTTTTCGACAAGATGAATTAAAAGCTCCAGATTCAGCAAGCCTATGCAAGAGATGAAATCGATCGTTTGAAGGAAACTCAAATAGACTCCGTAGCCACTTGCAACCTCCTTTGAAATAGTGAGCTTAGCCACTAGGTTAGATTTTAGTGCTACAATTCACTAATTTAGTAATTACCATATGTTATATCAAAATTCGAGTTGGTTTCAGTTATATAAATATTTGGTTGATTCTGTTCGGTGGGTCTACCCAAAGCGGTTTCCACCCAAATATTATTGATATTGTACTAAGAATATATATTTTTTGTATTACATGAATAAATGTTTATTTTATTGAAAATAATTTTTAATATAATTATATAAGATAATATTAATTATGTATATTTGGCTCTTAAGCTGCCGATTCGTCAGACTTGATGCATTAGGTTTGAGGTTCGTGAGCCAACTTGAGCCTAATATGTTTTGAAACAAACTTGTTTTGCTCGGCTCGGCATGCTTGTTAGGCATGGCGGGTTAGGCTCGACGATCTGAGTTTTCCAAGCTCGGGTTCGTTAGACACCTCTAATCACAACTAGAGCAGCATAAGCTGAACACAGAGACTCCTATTGGACATTTACTTATAGATGCACTATTAAAGACTATGGAGAATATTTACATAATTTATGTCTATTAAAATAGTCACTACATATGTACTAAAATCTTGATTCTTATACATGTTAACCTATCCTATTACATTTTTTATTTGATAGTCATTAATTCTTTATTGAATAATCAATTGATAACAATGATGAATTGCATGATTAATAAACTAGAAAACTAGTGAATCTATGCAAATAGATTTAACTGCATCGATGTTAGTTTTCCAAAATACAAGGTTTGTAAATTGTAATTTATAAAAAAAACTTAGTAGAGTAAATCAAAGACTAAATTCAAATATAATAGGAGTCTATTAAATCCAAAGACTAAAGGTGATACACGAGTCATGAGTCGCAACCCACGTTACGATCCAAACATGATGAGCTGCAACTCTTTAACTTCTGAGTTGCAACTCAGCATGTGTTGCATTTTCTACCTTACATCATTTTTATTATCATAAAAGATCCAGGAATTAAGACCAAAGTCAATTTCTTGTTATAGTATTATAGAAATTTTGACCTCTAAGAAATAAAACTTGATGATCAGATAAGCTAGTGGATCCATACATCTCTGAGAAAGGATTCGGAATCCATTGAGGATCAGATGAAATGAAGCAAATAAAATGTTGAGCCTCTTCGGACTTTTCATATGATACTTTGCAGAGAGAGGTCAAGCACAAATGGACAGTAAGACAGTTTGGAAATGCAGATAGAAAAAGTAGCTTTTTTAGCTAGGTTTGAAATACTTCAAACATAAAAGCCAAAAGCCTAGTTTTTAGTATAACCAGCAGAAACATATTACCATAATGGAAGTATTCGCTACAAAAATATGGAAGAAATCAATATATAAGAGAATTTTGTTGGCAGAGAGTAGATATAGATTTGAAGAGTTGAATTTAGCCGATGAACCTCGTCTCCTTGTTTATAGTTGAAGAAAATAAATTCTTTAATGCATTAAAAAATTAAATAAACCAATAAAATGTCAGGGAAGAAAAACGATAAGTGAGAAAACAATAGATTAAATATAGTTGCTGATTGAAAATATTAAACTATCCTATTAACAAATATGAAAGAAATCGGAATTCGAAAAAACCTATTTTCTTGAAAGAACCAGAACAAAATATGAAAGAGAGAATAATTTTTGGACTCTTGTTATCTTTTCATCTTGTTCAGCCACTATATATAATAGAAAAGTGACATAAATAGCATTAAAAATAAAATTAAATATAACATTAATTCTTGGACTCTTTATTTAAAAAATTATCGTAATAATTTATGATATTTCGTTAATAAAATGACAATAACTTATTCCACAGCACTCAGAATAACCTGAAATTTGAATCATTCAAAACTAGACATCTGAAGCATAGAAATTCATAGGTCACACGTTAAATTTGATGACTGTTTATCCTTTCAAAAATCAATCATAATCTACTATAAAAAAATGACTTGTTATTACCATTTATTCATTGAGTTTAATACTCAAAAAAATAAACCATCATGTTGTTTAATCTTTGCACAATTGGTCTTATTTCGTTTCCAGGGTGGCTCATGGATCGTTCACTATAGCTTGTTTTATGGCGTACTTTACGTTCATTTTAAGTGCATACTACTGCATGTACCATAGTTTGCTTGTTCTTGAGTGTATTTCTCATTAATTTTAAAGTCATTCAACCATCGAAAGAATGGAATGTTATGAAGCGATAGTTTAATATTTGTTTACTCAATGAACTATGGTTTAGATTTGATCTGGTAACGAATATATTTTAAAAGGGATTTTATTAATTACCTGTAGTTTGTAATTTCTATTCATTACTACCCAGAACTAAAATAATCTTTTATTTTAAGGTCACTTCCTTTATTCATATTCTCCATCTCACGACATTTTCAGTCCAACCCTAAGATTAAATAGAAAAACACTGAATAAACAGAGCAAACAAACAAGAAAAAAACAGCAACAATATTCTTAAAGCTACAAATAAAAATGATTAAACATGTTACAAAGAGGGTTAGAAAAACCCAATGAAAAGCAGGCAAAACCCAATGAACAGTTTGGAATGAAGATTTCAGAGAAGATAAGGCTGAAGAATGTATGTCTGGTCATAAAAAGAGAAAAAGGGCAAGAGGATTTGACGTAAAGGTAAAAAGTGGAAGACGAAGACCACATTTGGTTGTGTCCGTTGCTAACTAGAAGCGAGCACAAGGAATAAAACATATAGCTCTTCGTCACTGCATGTGACCAATCCAGGAGAGAGAGATAGAGAGAGAGAGAGAGAGCAAGAGAGAGAAAGTGAGACCCGTGAAACCCTAATTGTCATGATCTTGCTGGTATCCGTGCACCCTCTGATATATTGCCTTGTTATCAGTCTGCATCTCTTGCCCTCTGATTATTCCTTATTGGCTTTTGGAGGGAGGGAGGAAAGGAGAGACGAGAGAGAGAGAGAGAGAGATGAGAGTCTAAGAGCTACGCTTTTCAGCCATGCAAGCTCTGATACAGAGCTTTATTTTACCATTCTCTTCATCTTCTGTAGCCTTTTACTTTCATTTTTGGTGCTGAACATATAATAAATTTTAATTTTGAATTTTGTAGCTCTAGGGTTTTCAGAAATTTCCGATTTCTTAAGGACGCATGTCTGGTCCAACTGGGGAACACTGTCTGTCTGATACGACCACTCATTCCTCAGTCACTGACTGGTTTACATGTTGTCTCTTTGCATTATTCTTTATTCTCTTTGGCCTTACGTTACTTTTCTTTTTCTGCCCTTCGAAATATATTTTTCTTTTCCTTCTCTTTTCGTATTCTTCTGATTTAGCTTCTGCTCTTTGCCACCATTAGCAAGATGCCAGAATCTGGATCATTTCCTCAAATTGAGTTTAATCCTTGTGAATATTCTCTCTCTAACGCTATAAAAGACCGTCGGCTTTTACCAAATTTACTGAATCTAAACGAGGCTCCTTGGAGATAGAGAGACAGAGATGGTTTCCAGGCATCCGAGGAGAATAGCTCTACGTCGAAAGTCCCACCTACTAAAGTCCCATTCCAGTTCCAAATCTGTAATATGAAACCGCTGTGATTATAGTATTTTTTTTATAATCGAGCATTTAGATTTTACAGTAGTTTTGCTGAAGTTCTTTTAAACTCCTTGTGAAGGTCAAAAATAGAGCAGACATATCAGATGGCTTCCTCCACATTCAGAAACTTAAACTTAAGTTGCAGGGAATCGAAAGAGAATATTCAAACTTATTGTCCATCAAAACACAGTACCTAAAGGAAATGAAACACAGTTCGAATATTTCTATGGTATTTTCTCCATCTCTCTCAAGCCTTTCTCTCTACGGTCTCTAATGGCGGGCTATAACCATCGCAGGGAGTGAAGGTAGAAAAGTGTGGAGAAGAGTTTTCAGTCAAAATAAGATGTGAAAAAGATGGAGACAAACTGGTTTCAGTGCTGGGAAAGCTTGACGAAATGGGCGTTGATGTGCTTCAAGCTAGAGTTTTCTGCAGCAGTTTTTTCGGCATGGAAGCCATTGTGAAAACTGAGGACCAAGAGCTTGACGAGACAACTCTATCTCAGGCTATGAAGGAAGCCATTGGGAAATAGCTGGACGAAACAAAACCAAAAGTCCAGAAGAATTATTATTAAGTAAATCATGTAGAATGTACGATCTCTCTCTCTATGATTACTATGAAGCAGAAAGTAATTCTTCAAAGATCTCACTTGAGTTCATCTGCAAACGGAAGAGATAGATTTTTCTGTTAAACATTACTATTTATAAGTCAATTTTTTATCCTTAACATGTGGTTTTCTTTTTTTTAATTAATTTTTTTTTATTTAAAATTAAACTTGTGACTTATAACTCTGATTTAACGACGAATTATAAACAATCCATGATGATTAATTTGAGAGTTGATAATAATCTTATCTTTTATGTTGTATTAGCATTCTCTCACACATGCAGGTAAGAATCAATTTGGACCCAGAAACCGGACCAAGACCGACTAATTATTTCCGGTTCTAGTCAGTTATGCATGAAGTTTTTGGTATGCTCGTGTGGAAACAAATTGTTATCCGGTTGTCTTGGTCCACAATGCCTTTGGAGCATTAACCGAGATCAAATCATTTAAATCATAAATATTTTCTATCGTTTTACTTTTGATGTCATTCATTCACTCATTAACCATTTAATTCATTGCTTTATGTTTTATTCTACCATTCAAATAAAATTATAACTCTATTATAAACATTAAGACACTAGAATTCTACAATGACAAATGGGGAAAGTAATATGATATGCAAATTAATGAACTAACCAAATCTATTGACGTTATTTTTTAAAAAAGTTGACGAGAAAGGCGAGGTCATACCATAACCAAAACAAATATATAATGCTCCAACTTTGGTTTGGAAAATTTGAGACCAAATGTTAATGGTCCGATCTTAATTCTAAAAAAGACCTAAATTTACGAGGAAATACAAAAAATTTTAAATTAAAGATAATTTCATCATTTATATTCATTTTCTTGAAAAGAGGACGGTAGAAAAAGTTGTTTAGGACTAAACCAATTTGTTTGAACTTTATTTTTGGTTCATAATGATGGTTGTGACATGGATGTTGTCACGATCTCGCATAGCCTTCACAAATGCACCTACTCTACCAAATATTATGTTGAAAATATATATTAAGATAACATAGTCCCTTTATTAAATATGTCCACAAAATTGTCCAGTCTCGAAAGACTAATGTTAGTTTCATCCCAAATCATTTGAGCGTGTAGTTAAGTAACTAACATAAGGTGTCTTGGGCTTAAGTCAATAGTAAAATTACAGAAGTTCTAACTCAAAACAAATAATATTATATTAGCAGACATTTCAAGACTTGATAAAAAATATCAACACTTTGTCCCGAGAAAAAGTGCTCAGATTGTACTGACAAAGTTGCTAGACCCTCTTAGAAGTATTGGATTTGGGACAATCAAACTGTGTCTGAGTCCACTCGAAATCGCCTGGCCATCTAGTTAGAAGACGACTTATAAGTCTATTAACTCTTTTTGGCTTGTAACATGTTTTTGGATTACCTAAAGACAAAGTTATGCAGACTCTAACACAAATAAACCAATATTACATATTGCAAACTTTTCGAGACTTGACAAATATTGTTCATAGCGTGATAGGCGTTTTAAATTTATAACCAATGTCCAATGACAAATATTCGGACTTTTACTTAATAAATACAATAAGAGGTCAAAATTATCATTTATTGAGCACAACTCATCCTATAATTCATTTTTTGTCAAAACAATTGATAAAAGAGTCCCCTACTACATGTTGTCATTTAAATACATAAATCCAAAGTACTTTCTGTTAGGATCTCGAATATCGACAACGATTAAGAAGACGAAATAAGAAAAAGATACAAATGAGATTTTTGTGGTAACATCAATCAGTGCACCTCCACGGCAGTATCATCAGCAAATATATTAGGGTTTACAGAATTAGGGTTACAAACATGGGCCTAAACAAAACAGAGGAACATGTGAACCGCCCAAAAGAACCTGGAGTTACATTAGACTCCATAAAACCCAACACTTTCTTTGCGGGAATATTCATTATTTATTGCTACGAGTTACGTAGAAAATATTTTTTTTAAATTCATGCAGGTTTACGCATAAATTGTGACCGGTGTTTAATGAGCAAATCAAAACGAAGTCCAAATAAGTATTCTTCCTAGATTAAAAGCTTGTTCTACAAAACCAATTACGCCATATTATTTAAATATTAAGATAAGCCTAATTTCAAAGTTGCTGTATAGTGAGACTTTGGCTTCATTTGCTGAACCACGAGGAGGATCCATTCTGAGAGAAAGAGGTTTAATACGAGATCTATCGTTTAACTTATCGTATTAGTTATGATCTATTATCGTAAATGTTCATGGTATACTCTGATTAATTTTTTTGTAAGTATTCATCGTATATTATAATTATTTTTTTCGTTAATAAACATTATAGATGCAATATGTTTGTTACACATCAAATTGTAATATCAAAATATAAATTCTATCTAATTCTCTATTTTGTTGGAGCTAAATATTTAAAATACGCAATTTAACCTCTAATAATTGGGAACATTTAAAAATATAAATTGAAGTTATTTTTTTTTAAAATAACATTACATTTACTATACCATTTTACTCTCTTCATGCACCGTGGTATGGAAATAATGATTTATGAAAGTAATTAGTAAAGTATAAATAGTTAATCATTTAAATCGAATATAATTTGCCTTGTCAACAAGACACATTCAGCGAGATATATGAACAATTAAGAACCCTAGAAGCCGAACGCACGTGGGACTCGTGTTATTTCGAAGGATAATGTTCTCTTTTGAAATAGCGAATATATACTTAATAGGATCTAATTTTAGTAAAGGCATGAGAATGGTAAAGGTCGGATACATGCATCTCATTTTGGCGCAAACGACCCTAGTTATGCGCAAGGATTATTTTGGATTCAAATATAAATAAGCGAAAGTTATGCATCATATTTTATGCTTTGATATTTTCGACCATGATGCCAAAAACTTGTACAAAAATGCTATATTGGAAATTGTAAGTTTACGATTCAAATATTATAAGATTCTCGATCACACAATGCTAAATTGTTCAATTCTTAAATTATTTGTTGTGAAAAAACTATAAAAGATAATACAAGTTGGATATGGTATAATTAAATAACAAACTAAATGTAACATAAATAAAGAACAAAAATAAAGGAAGATTGGCTTGGTACACGGAATGTTATAGCATCGATATTGATCGGTCAATAATATTCTATTATATTGATGCTAACTTTCAATTATCGATTAATTTATTTTTAACTTACTTTCTAAACTTATGAAAAGTAAAGAATTACTTCGAATGAATAATCATAAAAACCTATTAGTTTTTTATGACAGATTTTGATTAATTTTTGGAATGTCAAATGGTCACTAAATTTAACATGTGACTTACAGATTTCTATGATCCGGATGTCTAACTTTTAATGGTTCAAGTTTCAGATCATTTAGAGTATTGTGGAAGAAGTTATGATGCTTTTAGTAACAAAAATGTCAGAAATTATTATGTGAGTTTTAAAAATAAAGAGTTCAAGAATAATTATTTTATTTTTAATATTATTTATGTCAATTTTGTATTATATATATTGGCTGAACAAAATGATGTCGGGCGGCGTAGTGAAGATATGTCTCTGATCAAAGGAATAAAGACTGAAGGTGCGGAGATGAAGACTGAGAAAAACGAAAACTTTCAACAACCATACTCACGATTTATGGACAAAATTTATTTAAAAATTCGTTTAAGGTCTCAGTATTTACACTTCTGAGACGAGGTTTTAATAACAGAATTCATCGTATGATATATTTGTCTTTATTATAATTACGAATATGTGACTGATCGATAATGTATACTTAAAATGTAATATTAAAACGTACGTTGAATGTTAGAGTGGTGAAACTTTTAAAAACGAACATCTAGAAAACCATTAATTTTGACATAAAATTATTTCTCTAGAGAGAGAGCGTAGAAGGACCTAGTCAAAAATATATTACTTGAAACCCTAACCTTTTGAATTTGGACTCAGAATTATACTATTTTATACAAACGTCGAACCTTGCCAACAAGTCACGTAAGAAGATAGTCAATTTTTCATAAAAAACTATTATTTTGCTTTTTTAATAATATTATTATTTATAATCATATGATCACCCACTCCTTTTTTTTAAATTAAAAAAAAATTACAAATATTTATTATAGACACAAGAAGTAGAGGTACGCAAAACCAGACCGCAACCGTCATTTTTAATTCGGTCTTAGTTTTAATTTTTAAAAAATCGTGATTTATGGGTCGGCTCTAATCTTTATAAGTGAAAAATCATGAAATCAGTATCGTAGATAGAAAAAGTTCTAAAATCGAGTAAAACTCTACCCAAGTTCTAAGAAATTCTGATATAAATCTTAAAATTGGTCATAAACTCTCTCAATCACTTTAAACCTGACCAAAATATAATAAAATATATATTTTATTATTATATTTTAATTTTTATTTAAATATAAAATAAATCTAAATTAAAACTGTAACAGGACAACAACCGTTGTTCATTGGTTCATTTGCACGTGAACATGGCATTAAAATATGCTCTCTTTCTATTTGTTCTATCCAAGTACCGTTTGCTCTCAAATATATGTTTTGCAATCAACATCCTACAATAATTTCAGCACAATTTATGTTAAATAATAATAATAATAGTTTATGGATAAATCCCATTTGTCAACTCCGGCGCCTAATTCAAAGGACCACCCCTATTTTCACCACCTTCTTCCCATCTCTTTCTCTCTCTAGATTCTCTTCCCGTGTGCTGTTTCTTAGACACCATTAGTCGTCACCGGCCATAATGTATACACCTTAAATTCAGCGTCCAGATCGCAGTTCACGCGACCTGAGGGAATCACCGGAATCAGAGGAATTCAAAGTCATGGAAACTAGCTTCAACCATCGCCACCGGCCGTTTCTGAACGAGGAAGATGACAGTGGTTCTGAATCTCCTCCTTCTGCCATTTTCATTCACGGATCCGAGATCACTACAACCTCCATTAAAAAACCCAGGTTAGCTTCTTCTTCTTCTTCTTCTTCTTCTTCTTCTTCTTCTTCTTCTTTCTCACTGGAGCTTCAAATATGAAGAAGTTCAACGGTAAAAATGGTGGTTTTCTGCAGTAGAAAATCGGTTCAGAAGAGGGTTGTTCATGTGCCGATGAAGGAAATAGAGGAGCAAAAGATGAAAAGAGAGATCGCCGTTGGAAGTAACAGTAGCTTTCCGCCCTTTGATTCATGGTCATGGAGGAAGTACGGTCAGAAACCAATCAAAGGGTCACCTTATCCCAGGTAAGCATTCAACAAACTAATTACAGATTGAATTCTGGCCCATCTCTGATCGAAATTCTGCCATTTTCAGAGCTTATTACAGATGTAGCAGCTCAAAAGGATGCCCCGCCAGAAAACAAGTAGAAAGAAGCAGAGCTGATCCCACTACGTTACTCGTCACCTACTGCTGCGACCATAATCATGCGAACGCTCCAAAAAACAAGAACCAACCCAATTCCGTTCCTGAGAAACTGAGACAACCCATGATTCTTCAAGATAACCGGAGATCGGAAAGTGAACCGGAGCCGGACGAGAAATTCAGCGATGACTTGGGTTGGATCCACGACTCGATTCTGCTGGAAAGCCCAATTTATGTTAAGACAACCGCTTTAGTCGACGGAGCTCTGTTTGAGATGAGGGAGGAGGACGAGTCACTTTTCGCCGATCTGGACGAGCTGCCGGAATGTTCACTCGTTTTCCGGCGAGGATGGCCGGTGCAAATTAACGACGAGCAGCTTCTGCAGTTTACTGCACCGTGCTGTGGGACCACCAGCTGAGATCAGCCCAAACGTGTTCATGGCCCATTTATTTTTTTATCTTATTTGCCCCGGTTAATCTTCCAATAAATCTAAAATAAACTGTTTATTTATTTATTATTTGAAGTTTTCCACCTTATTAATTATTATATTATAAAAAATTAATTTTAAATAATAAATATTTTTACAATGTCCGAATAATTTGTTAAAAATGTTAATTAAAATATATTATAAATATGTTTTTATTAACTAGATTAAAAACGGCCGGAAACGAAGCCGATAATGGCGGCTGTGGACCCCACATTTTGAATAGATATTTTAATTGGGCCACGTGTCCCCGTGTGAGATCCCTTTCATATCTATCCAAGCTCGGTTGGCTAGTGGCTACATTTCATAAGATGGGAACGTGAAATTAATATAAAAATTAAATCTTTAGAAAATCATAAAAATAATTAATTGAATCAAGCAATTAGAAAACAATTTTAATAAATGAAATTGAAGGAATCCAAGTTTAAAGAAATTGATTATGAGTGCGAGAGCGATTTCGACCTCGTGAAAGAGTTTTAGGACTTTTTAGACGACTTTGTCGAGGTCGAACCGATTCTCAAAGTCGTGAAAGAGCCAAGAAAGAGAACGAATTATCGCATGAAGAGCTAAGTTATTTATAATTGGATGCATGATTTTTATTAAAACAATTATATTTTGGTAGTTAACACTCACGAAATATACGACGTGGCCTGGCTGCCAACACATCAATATTTTAGTATTATATATGTAGTTGAATTGATGTGTTATAAGCTCGCTATTGACTGTTTCACTAGATTTGACTATTTTTTATTATTGAATAGTGTGAATTGAGTATGTTATGATAGATGGATAAACCTCATGACACTTTTGGTGGTTTGATGTCAAAGTATCCTCGGGTTATCCTTGACCCTTTATGTTCGATGAAGGGTTAGATTTGTTTGATTGATATGTGGTGGGTGATGGGGTGATGATGACGCATTCCTTGGAAGCCCGATAACCCCTAAACTTGATCAAGGTATTAGGCCTGCAATGATTTTCAATGGGGGATACAATGACCTCATCCCAGAGCTCTACACCAACTCTATTGAAAAATAGTTGATTTTACACTTATGAGTAGGCCGATTCGTTATGATTAGATCCTCTCTATAAAGCTTATGGTTTCTTTTTGTCTCTTAAGATGATGAGCAATCTAGCTCTATCTTTCTATGTGTTGTGGCATAGTTGGTTCATGAGAAGACACTCCTTTTTCATTGGAACTTGGTTTCTTTTATTTAGTTGTGAGAGTAGTTTGATGAATATAGTCATCTATGTATGTGACTGATTTTCTAGTTATAAGCTGATTTTATATGAATATGATATAAAAGAACAAATATTTATTTTGGAATGGTTTTATTTCTACGTGCATTACATTAGTTAGTATAGCATCTTTGTTTGAAAAGAGTTAACTTAATATTTAAATTTGAGTGCACTTGACATAAATAACTTACGAGTTAGTCATTCACCCTCTTAGTTCTCCTAAAAATTCAAGGTAGTAACAGATTGCGTTCAAGGCAGGACGATTTGGAGGAATATTTTATTATTTTAATTTCTATGATTTGGTAAGGATATAAACTGTTAGGATTTTCGTTATTTCGATTATGCTGTAATACTATTATTACTATTATTCTATGATTTGAAACATTTTAATTGGACTTGGAATATAACTAAATTTTTGGATTTTCAAAATTAATTTCAAGCCTTTGGATGGACCTCGAATCAGCTATAGTTGATTTAGGCCGTCTGACCTGGCGTAACTGTCATGGCTCCACTTCCGTTCGTGACATATTGAGATGCATAATGTTCCCTAAATTATACTCGAATGCTAAAAGTTCGGGGAAAGTTGTTAGTTGTATGCCAAAAACATGCTTTTAGACTCCTTGCTGCCTATGTTGATATTCTCCTTGAGAGATGAGTTGTTCTTCTTGGAATCAGACTTGCATCTCCTTGTTTGCTATTGCTATTCTACACGATTTCATCTATAAATATTTTCCTCGAGTAAATTTGAAGTTGGATCCATTAATGTGCGATTAAAAACTTGTCAATTGGATCCTCAGTCGATTATTATTCTTTTAACTGTGGTATTTTATTTAACTCTAGTTACTTTTTGGAGAATTCGATTAAACCCTAAAGCTGAACCAAACTAATTGTTGTTGAAATGGGCATTGTTTATGCATAAAGTATGTCAGTATGTCGAGCGAGGTTTATAAAGACCCAAAGAAAATGATGTTAAATTCTAGTGTTTGACACCGCCTTACGTGTGTCAAAATAGTGACCTCGTGATTTTAGGGCTAAGTGCAACTATTCTGGTCACCAATATACTTATCATACGAAGAAGAATGTTACATCAAATATGTCAAGGAAGTTAAACACGTAAGAAATATTTGACTAGTTCAGATAGCAAAAACATATGCTCGCATTTACGAAGAAAGAGGGACAATGATTCAATTCTAATATCTCGACTTTGAATCGAGTTGTTGGACGTAAGTTTCTTGCCAAAATGCTAATAACAATTAAATTGCTAACTGAACCCAATCGGTTATCAAAATGTGGTAAGCGATCTAACAAGGACGGATTGGATCAGTGGATTGGATCCAAACCCGACCCAACCCCAACTCATGCCAACTGAAAGATCAATAAAGTCCGCATGGACATAATTTAGTCGGTCTGGAGATGGTAGATTTGTAATCAGAAAGTCCAATAAAATGCTTGAAAAATATGGTCTACTTTAGATTTTTCTCTATCTGCCTCTGGTAGTTCTAAAACCCACCAAAGGAAACGTTGGAAATTGGATAACGTTTTGGTCAGCCAGCCAGTTCATGATCATTTAATGAGCGTAGAGGCCTGTATCCTGCAGAATTTCTAGTCTATTTTTCTCGCTTTTGATCTTCATCCAAGCTCAAATCGAAGAGAAAGATGGACAGAAATAGTTTTTTCTTCCATCTTTCCCGACTAGCCTCTCTGAAAACCCTATTTTCTCGCTTATAATCTTCGTGGGTACGTCTCTGAAGCACTGCGACGACTAAGAGGAATCAATGATCCATTGTTATATAAAAAAAAGGAGGTTTGAACTTATCTCAACCGTTGGTTTTGATCAAGACAATGGGTCCCCTCCACGTCTATCCGCAGATAAAATAGACATCGCAACTTCTCAACTTGACAGTGATCGATCCACGAACACAAAAACAAAAACCACTCTATCATTGCAGATGCACAGAATTTCCAACACTTTTTTTCTGAAAAAACCAGAGAGGAAGGGGTGATGAACATCTCCCGTACGTGTTTCTTCGGCGGAAATTAGGTTAAATTCGGTTAATTCTTCTGTCTCCTTCCCATCTGGCTAGGTTCAACCAAGTTTCATCGATGTCTTCTGCTCTTCAATCGATGGAGAACCGATGTTCTTCTCTCAAGATCCAAATAGTTTCTAAATCCACTTCTGAGAGATTACTTGAGAAGTTCTTCGACGCTGCAGAATCAGGGTTCGACGAAAAAAGTGCTCTTTGGTCTCCTCCTCTACGACGCAACGTGTTCTTGAGTTCATCTGGAAAAGTATTCAACGAAATCCAAATGCACAAGAGACTGAAAAGTGTAATGGATTCTCATTCGCGTAGAAGACCCAAGATTTGTTTCACAGTAAGTAATTGGCTACACAAAGTTGCCTTCTTTTTCTGCGTAATTTTCAACTTTTTTGTATTTTTTTCAGGTATTTTGGTGCTTCTGATTCTTGATCAAAGACATCCAAGGAATGTTTGGTTTGTTTAGACACATACTCATTTCTTTGTATCTCATAAATTTAATTAAAATAAGAAAGTATTAGAGGAATTTACTACTTTTAACATTGGAACTGGCATGTTTCATGTCATTAATGAAAACTTAACTGCATAAATTGAATTTGTAGCCGTTTGTAAATTTACAAAATCAAGTGAAATTACAAAATCCCAAAACTCGAGCAATTTTATGTGTACTCTAATATTATTTTTAATTACACATTATTTTTCATTTAGGGTCAAAATCAACATCAATTTATCCTTCAATTACAACTCAGAATACAATATTAGGCAGATAGAAAAACACTACTTATGTATTATGTAAAAATAATGTAAGATTGTGTACACCTACTTGTATGAGCTCAGTCTTCACAATCAACATTGTATTTGATTGTCATTGCCTTTACCGAACGGATCGTCCCATGTTAAGTTTCTTAAGCTAGCAAATTATCCCAAAAAAATGCAGTAGCACTTTTGCTATGCAACGATTTCTCCAGGGCTAGGGCAATGAATCCAACCGTGAGATCCAAGACATGATAGAACAGCCCAACAACTCATCTTTAAAACTCCAAATCAAATCATTTCAAAGCCAATGTCAAAGTATAAAACAAAGAGCTAGTGACCGCAAGGCTTAACCAAGGATTACTGGAAAGAAGGGAAGAGAGAGAGAGAGAAAGATTGTCATTGTATAGTCAAGTATAGAGATATGATCAAAGGAAGGTCCACATATTGAGAATGATAATTCTCTTTCCCAAAAAGGGTTCAACTGTCAACGATGTTACATTTATCTTCTTAACACGCTAAAGAATTTTATGTTCTATAACATGAACTCAAAACTCTTTAAGGTGAAAACCGAGCCGCAATGAGCTATATCAGATCTTTCTCTGGTGTCGAATCAAAGTGAAAAACGGACCCATTAATCTTTTTTTCTTTGCTAAAATCTAAGTTAACGGGTAAATGATCAAGCCTATAACGACTTCCTAAAGTCGACCTACTAGCAGCATCGATTGATCCTTCTACATTGGTCAAAGAATTTACTCATATCCTTTAGTTTAATGATAACCTACCCTAAACTGAGTCAATAAACACATTAAACATTCATTATTTAAGAATACATAAGAATTCAACGTTGTCTGAATGTAGACACCTTACGTATAAACAACTTTTGAATGATTGAAGGACTTTGCCCCACGTCCAAATCCAAGACAGCATTTTCTTACATTATCCATCTCCTCTTTTGTTTTTCTACACTTTCTCACTGCATTTGGGGCCTCTTCCTCCACTTCCTGCTCCCCACTTTCTTCCAATATTCTATCTCCTTTCTTTATCAAAGTTATAGAAGACATATGTCCAAAGAAACCCGTCTTTTTTAACTTGCTTTCTGCATTTCTAAGTTTGTGACGAAGTATGCGTTCGGATTGAATGTTCACGCTTGCTTTTTGTTTTGATTTAGAAGACCATTTGTGAGAAACTCTAGGTGAACATAGACAAAAACAAAAATCAGAGAGGAAGTATTAATCATGGATGGGCATTGATGGGCATTATTTGATGTCTCATGTTGACTTTGTTTTCTTTGTTGTTTTTAAAGCAGCACAAAGAGAAAATGGGATCCGTCTAGAGAAACATCCATCGTGCAATCAATAACGACTAAAAAATATATCTTTAAATGATTTTTGGACGACTTCAGATTTTAGTTGATGCTTTTGGCCGAGGCTTCATGTGTAGCATTTTCGGTCGACCAATCCATACTTTTCACCGACATAATCAATTTCAACATATAATATTTTTGGTCGACCAAAACTCATTTCGATCAAACTCAACTTTGAGGCTGACATTTTTACCTTCAATTTTTCTTATTTCGATAATTATAATATTTTGGAAAGATTATTTACCAAATTACCATCATCGCAATTTGGTGATTTCACAAACCAAAAAAAAATTAAAATTAAAAATCCTAACGGGTTTTCTTCTTCATCTCTTCTCTTTCTCTCTCTAGCAGTCGCCTCCTTTTTCTCTCGAAACCAACAAAACTCCGATCCAAATTCGTGAATTTTCGTTCGTTTTCGTCCGATTCTAGCCCCAAAATCTTCTTCCTCCTCTTTTTCTCTGCAATTTGACGTGCGAAAATCGCACTTTGACCATTGACGTCGAAATCGAGTTTTTCAATCTTGGATTTTGGCTTTTCCGAGCGGTTCCGGCTCAGATCTACCTTCAAAACATTAGATCTAAGAGTTTCGCACCTAGATTAGTGGGTGAAGAAGCTTTATTCCCAGAAATCACGAGTTTTACCAAAAACCACCGTTGGTTTTCAACTTTCGACGACGTTCCGGATTCTCTAATTCATCCTAAATCGAGATTTAATATTATCGATTTCAACCTAATTTCAACCTAATTCTCTACCAAAAAACCACCGTTGGTTTTCAACTTTCGACGACGTTCCGGATTCTCTAATTCATCATAAATCGAGATTTAATATTATTGATTTCAACCTAATTTTTACAAGAAATTAAAAGGTATGGTTTTTTTTTATATTAATACTAATTTTAAATGTTTAATTGTATTTATATTATTATTACTGTTGCAATTTATTGTTATTGAACATATGCATATGCATTGCACATTCATCACTGAACATGAGTGAGTTATCATGCACAAATGGTTAATAAGGACGGCTAAGTCTGCCCTTGGGTTTCAAATCCCTAAACTGGATCTAGGTCTTTATGGTTGCCCCCACCTTATAATGGATGTATATACATCAATTGCATTGCACCTCATTGTGCATTTACATATTCATAGATTGTTTAAAATCTTGTTTATACAAGTTTTAATATGATGTTATTTACCTATGATTTAATGATTAAAAAATAGAATCCATACTGATAGTAGTCACTCACCATTTTGGCTACAAATTTTGTTTTGATGATCATTTTCGGAAAGGCCCAGTAAAGCATGTATTGGAGTTTAATTCTCCAATTTGTATATGTAAAATTTGAACAATGTATTATTTTAAACTTGTAAACTCCTCGTGTGTAACATTATTCAAATGTAATATTTTGTTTATGTTATCCGACTAATTGGATTTGATTGGATGTTTGGGCTTGCTTAAAAATTCAAGTCTTCCGCTGTTGATTTTAAATTGAATACCGAGCCTCGGGCTCAGTGGTCGGGTTCCTTCGGAATCGGGTCATTGGGCACGGTGTCTGTCTAGACCCGGTTTCGGGGTGTGACAAAAAAAGTGGTATCAGAGCCCAAGTTCCAAAATGAGTTGGATTTATTAAATGTTGGATAACATAATTTAATTAATATATTATTTAATTTCTTGAGTCATTATCTTGACTAAATTGTTTTTGAAAACTTCAGGAAATTAAATATGTCTCCCAGACAAGCAAACCGCCGAAATATTCTGGCGGTTGATCCTATTGATCCTATGGGTGACCCTCAACCCATGGACCATTTAGCTGCTATTAGGAGTGTACTAAAAAATTTGTCACTACGGGATGTGACACCTGGCTCGTATACTAGGCAGCTAAAGTATTTTAACCAACTGAGTCATGTGAACACACAATCTTTCAACGGGTTGGATGATTATGGAGAAGCTGGGGAATGACTTATTCTAATAGAGAAAAATATGGATGTTCTCCATGTACCTGCATTTCAGGTATCTTTAGTCACTTATTATTTTGCGGGTATTGCAGAGAGGTGGTGGCGGTCCATTAAAGCTGATTTTCCAAATGAGTTTATGCAGTGGGGCGAGTTTGAAGCTTTATTGATTGATCAATTTTGTAATGTGGAGCACCGCCAAGAGATGAAATCTGCTTTTTATGAATTGAAGCAGGGCGATATGACAATTCAAGAGTATTATGCTAGATTTCTACAGCTCGTAAGTTACGTTTCTAGATTGTCTATGGAAGATAAGATTGTGAGGTTTAGAGTGTGCTCAAACCGAGAATTGAATACTGGTTAGCTGTCTTGAGCTTCACTTCTCTACCACTCTTTGTTGCTTCGGCTAAGCAGGTGGAAGCCGATCAAGCGAAAAAATTTGCTGCAAGTAAAAAGAAAGAAGACAAAGACCAGAAAAGTGGTGAAAAGATTATGAAGAAAGATACTAGTAAAGGTCAAAGTAGTAAAAGCAGTTCCTCTAGTGGCCTTTATTCGGGTAAGCCTAGAAGCAATTATACTTGTTATACATGTAGGAAAAAATGTCATTGGAGGAAAGATTGTTTTTTCAATGACCGGAGTCAGCAGGGAGATACTTCGGTTCAACAGCCGATGCCGGCATCTTCTAGTTTCCGTGGTAACTTCCAGGGAGTAAGTCAGCGCCCTCAGTTTGGGCAAACATCTTATATGCCTACTCAACTATCTGGATCTCGACCTCAACAGTATCAGTCTCAATACCAGCACCAGTATCAGAAGACCGGTGTCAAACTGCAAGGGAGATGTCTGATAACTCAACCCCTTCTAGTTCAAGAGACAAACACAAGGGTAAAGCTAAGATCACTGGTCAGATGTATGTTGTAGTTGATCCAGAGACTTCAGAGCAGCCTGGACGAGGAGCTTAGCCAATTCTAATACTTTTGTACATGCCTTATTTGATACAGGAGCATCTCATTCTTTTATTTTGAAAGTAATTATGCGTGCTTTGAAATTGAAATCCGAGAAACTAGAAAATCCTATAGAGTTAAGTACTGTCATTCATTCTAGCTACCTAGTAGATAGATGAGTTCCAAAGGCTAATTTCGTTATAAACAGACAGCAGTTAACAGCTGATTTTATTATAATTTTCATGGACCAGTTTGATATAATTCTTGGTATGAATTGGCTAAGCTCTTTTAAAGCTCAGGTTGATTGTCGCCTTCGGCGGGTGACGTTGACTTTAGATGATGGAACAATATTGGTGCATAAGTGTATCTCATACTATTCCCCATAATCCTATTCTTTGAGCCTGTTTTGGTGGGAGGAAGAAATTGGAATGTTACGAAAATTTATTTGCTATTGCACTAAATCCAATGATGTGATGGTAGACTTGGAGTTATTGATTGTTCAAGATTTTCCCGATGTTTTTCCTGATAATTTGTCAGGATTACCGCCAGGTCGTGAAATCGAATTTGGTACTAATTTTGATTCCTCCATATCGTATGGCTCCTGCTGAATTAAAAGAATTAAGAATTCAATTGAAGGCCTTGTTGCAAAAAGATTTTATTCAGAATAGTAGTTCTCCTTGGGGTGCACCAGTACTTTTTGTCAAGAAAAGTGATGGTTCTTTGTGCCTATGCATTGATTATCGAAAGTTGAATCAAGCCACAATTAAGAATAAATATCTATTGCCAAGAATTGATGATCTTTTCGACCAATTGGATGGTTGTGAATATTTTTCCAAGATTGATTTAAGGTCTAGGTACCATCAGGTGAAGATCAAAGAAGATGATATTTCTAAAACAGCCTTCAGAACTCGCTATGGTCACTTTGAATTCACTGTCTTACCATTTGGGTTGACCAATGCACCTGCAGTATTTATCGATTTAATGAATCGGGTGTTTGGGTCATACCTTGATAAATTTGTTGTGGTTTTCATCGATGATATTTTAATTTATTCAAAGTTACAGGAAGAGCACATGAGACATTTGGAAATAGTGTTGGAAACCTTGCGTGAACACCAAATATATGCCAAATTATCCAAGTGTGAATTTGGAAAAATGAAGTTAAGTTTTTGAGACATATTATTCTCGTGATGAAATATATGTTGACCCTGAGAAAATTGAGGCAGTGGTGGAATGGAAACCGCCTGAGAACATTTCTGAAGTTTGAAGTTTTCTTGGGTTAGCTAGCTATTATCTTCGATTTGTAAAAAAAAAAATATCTATAGCTAGGCCATTAACTCAACTCACCAAGAAGGAGGTGAAATTCATTTGGAGTAACGAGTGCCAGATGGCTTTTGATGAATTGAAAGAGCACTTGACTTCAGCTCATATTCTTGCAGTACCTAATGAGGATTTACCGTACAATGTATATATCAGGAGTCAGTTTGTGATGCGTACTTATGCAACATGGCAGAGTCATTGTTTATGTTTCTCGACAATTAAAGGCTCATGAACAAAATTACCATGTGCATGATTTGGAATTAGCTGTCATCGTCTTTGCTCTCAAGATTTGGCGGAGTTATTTGTATGGTGCTAAATTTGAAATCTTTTCAGACCATAAAAGTTTGAAATATTTATTTACTCAGCTTGACTTGAATCTTCGTCAGAGACATTGGATGGAATTTATCAGAGATTATGATTTCTCTTTGGAGTATCATCCTGAGAAAGTAAATGTAGTAGCCGATGCCCTTAGTCGCTACCCTCGAGGTTCACTTTCGTGCTTATTCTTGAGGATTTGAAGAGATGTTTAGCTCTGGAAGATTTTGAATTTCAGTTCCATGATTATGGACATTCAGCTAGGTTATCCAATGTTGTAGCTACTCCTAGCCTTCTGCAGCATGTGAAAGGAATGCAGAGATTAGATGACGAATTAACAGAGAAATTTGATCAAATACAAGCTAGTGAAGAATTTAATAATTGGAGTATTGGGATAGATAATTGTCTATATTTCAAGGGTTGTACTATAGTACCAAATGATTCAGATTTAAGACAGTTTATTCTCTCTGAACACCACAAGTCAAGATTTGTCATACATCCCGAATCTACTAAAATGTATCAGGATTTGAAGCGCCAGTATTGGTAGAATGGTATGAAACGAGATGTGACTGAGTTTATTTCGAGGTGTTTGACATGTCAGCAGGTGAAGGTAGAACATCAGAGACCTGCTGGTTTATTGCAACCGCTGCCTATTCCAGAGTGGAAATGTGACAGGATTGCCATAGATTTTGTGACTGGACTTCCCAATACCCCTAAATAGCTTGATGCTATTTGGATTATAGTTGATCGATTGACTAAGATAGCTCATTTTATTCTAGTGAGAATGGATTTCTTAGCAGCTAAATTTACTGAGCTGTATGTGGAAAATATTGTTCGATTGCATGAAGTTCCTTCTAACATCGTGTCGGATCGAGATCCAAAGTTCACTTCTAAATTTTGGAAAGCATTTCAACGAACTTTGGGTACCAAATTATATTTCGGCACATCATATCATCCTTAAATTGACGGTCAATCTGAGAGGACCATTCAGATTCTTGAAGACATGTTATGATCTTATATTTTGGATTTTGGTGATAGCTGGATTAACCATTTGTCATTGGTGAAATTTGTTTATAATAACAACTATCAGGCAAGTATAGGAATTTCTTCTTACGAAGCTCTGTATGGTAGACCATGCAGATCTCCTCTTTGTTGGGCTAAACCTGAAGAGTGTGCAGCTCTTGGTCCCGAAATAATCCAGGAAACTACAGATAAAGTCTAGATCATTAAGGAAAGACTGAGAACTGTTCAAAGTCGCCAAAAGAGTTATGCAGATTTGTTGAGACGCGAAGTAGAATTCGATGCTGAAGATTTTGTATTTTTGAAAGTCAGACCAAGGAAAGACGTCAGCCGATTCAGAGTCAAAGGGAAGTTAGCTCCGAGATATATTGGGCCTTTTAGAATTATAGAGCGCATTAGCCCTCTGGCTTATCGTTTGGAGTTTCCAAATCACTTAAGGTGTTTACATAATGTTTTCCACGTGTCTATGCTCAGGAAGTATGTGGATAATCCTGACCACATTATTTCGTGGCCCGAGATTCATATTCAACCTGATGTGTCATACGAGGAAGTACCTGAAAGAATTTTCGGACGCGAGGTTAAAGTCATACGCCGTCGAGAAATTCCAGTAGTTCGTATTCTGTGGAGGAATCATTCTGAAAGAAAATCAACGTGGGAGATAGAATCTGAAATGATTTCGAAGTACCCTCATTTGATTCAAGGGACTTTTGAGGTTGTACTAAATTTCGGGGACGAAATTTCTTAAGGGGGAAGATTGTAATATTTTGAGAAGATTATTTACCAAATTACCATCATGGCAATTTGGTAATCTCACAAAAAAAATTAAAATTAAAAATCCTAACGAGTTTTCTTGTCCCTCTCTTCTCTCTCTCTTTAGCAGCCGCCTCCCTCTTTCTCCTAAAACCAACAAAACTCTGATCCAAATTCGTGAGTTTTCGTTCATTTTCGTTCGATTCTAGCCCCAAAATCTTCTTCTTCATCTTTTTCTCTACATTTTGACTTGCGAAAAATTGCACTTTGACCCTCGACGTCGAAATCGAGTTTTTCAATCTTGGATTTTGGCATTTTCCGAGCGGTTCCGGCTCGGATCGACCTTCAAAACATTAGATCTAAGAGTTTCGCACCTAGATTAGTGGGTGACGAAGCTTTATTCCCAAAAACCGCGAGTTTTACCAAAAACCACCTCAGGTTTCCACTTCCGACGATGTTCCGGATTCTCTAATTCAACCTAAATCGAGATTTAGTATTATCGATTTCAACCTAAATTTTACAAGAAATTAAAAGGTAGGGTTTTTTTATATTAATACTAATTTTAAATGTTTAATTGCATTTATATTATTATTATTGTTGCAATTGATTGTTATTGAACATATGCATATGCATTGCACATTCATCATTTAGAATGAGTGAGTTATCGTGCACAAATGATTAATAGGGACGGCTAAGCCTGCCCTTGGGTTTCGAATCCCTAAACCGGATCCGGTCTTTATGGTTGTCACCACCTTATAGTGGATGTATACACATCATTTGCAGTGCATCTCATTAAGCATTTACATTATTGTTGCCACCACCTTAGAGTAGATGTATATACATCAATTGCACTGCACCTCATTGTGCATTTACATATTCATAGATTGTTTAAAATCTTGTTTATACAGGTTTTAATATGATGTTATTTACCTATGATTTAATAATTAAAAAAAATGGAATCTCTACTGATAGTAGTCACTCATCTCTTTGGCTACAAACTTTATTTTCAAGATCATTTTCGGGTAAGGCCCAGTAAAGCTTGTATTGGAGTTTAATTCTCCAATTTGTATATGTAAAATTTGAACAATGTATTATTTTAAACTTGTAAACTCCTCGTGTGTAACATTATTCAAATGTAATATTTTTTTATGTTATCCGACTAATTGGATTGGATGTTTGAGCTTGCTTAAAAATTCAAGTCTTCCGCTGTTGATTGTAAATTGAATACCGAGCCTCGGGCTTAGTGGTTGGGTTCCTTCGGGAATCAGGTCATTGAGACCGACGTCTGTCTAGGCCCGGTTTCGAGGCGTGACAATAATATACTTTTAAGGCACTAAACAAATATTTTAGGCACTTAAAATACCCT
>QAOC01034338.1:0-48440 GCA_003255005.1 Begonia fuchsioides | reverse complement strand
CCCCCCCCCCCACTTAGGTTAATCACGATCCTATATCTGGAGCTTCTGCGGTCGACCTACGTTGTAAGCGGTTGACAAAAGTCTTTATCGATCGACATAGATTACAACTCTGGAACTTCGCATCGGTCGACATATGTCTTGTGTGGTCGACATAAATTTTATCTCTGAAACATAGCTGGTCGACATAAGTCTGTATCGGTCGACATAGGTTACATCTCTGAAACTTTGCATCGGTCAACATACATCTTTGGGCGGTCGACATACATCTCTTCTCTGGAATTGTTGCGGTCGGCACATATGAACAGCGGTCGACATACATCTCTTCTCTGGAATTGTTGCGGTCGACACATATGAACAGCGTTCGACATAACCTGAGAGAACTTACAAAATTCTGTAGCACTCGACCAACTTGTTAGACATTAGTTACACTACAACATAGTTTAATTTACCTTTCATACATTCTCATGAACGATAATTATCATCAAAAAATAATTAGTTACTTTAAAAACTTTAAAGCCAACATGTCAATCCTTTCAACTCTAAATTTATTTTAGCATCTTAATTTCGTAATAAGGCTCGTGAACCTCCTAAAGGGCCATAAGCTGACCTAGCTTTAGTTAAGTTAATTTTTGCTAGGTGGTCCAAGCACATGGGTGCTAGTTCCACCATCAATCCTTCTTTTGCTTTGTAAAGAGAATAATACTTCATTTCTCCTCATATTGAACTTTGATCAAAGAGAATTTTCTCTCAAGTGTTGCCTTACATCTTTCTAGCCAAGTGCAGCCCCTGTTAAGGTCATTATTTAGCCGTGAAGGTTTCAAAGGGTCCAACCTTGAGAGGAGTTGGAGTTCTCATACTTTTAATTAGGGGTGGGCATCGGATCGGATCGTATCGGATTGTTGTCAATCCAATCTGATCCAACAAACGTCGGATTGTAGATTGTAATCCGATCGGATCGGTGCAAATCTATAATCTGATCCGATCCGACGCCCAACCCAACGTTATCGGATCGGATCGAATCTGCCCGATTCATTTTTCAGAGAAGTTCATCTCATGTATTTCTAAAATTTTCCCTGCAATCCGAACTCCAAACCAATCCATAATCCAAAACTATCCATAATATAAATCTATCAATAATCCAAAACAAAGGATTCGTCCTTGGAAGTACTGGGGTCGACACATGTAGGTTGGGGTCGACATAATTTAAATGATGGAGTCAACATGTAAACTGTAAAGTGCAGGCTCAGCTTTGCGGGGTCGACATATAGAATATGGTAAGGTCAACATAATGTCTTTTCTAGGGTCGACACAGACAGTTTGTATGGGCCGACATATTTGCACGTTGCACTGCCTTTTTGGGTCGGCACAAGTTGTTTAGTTGGGTCGAGACAATTTGGAAGACTCGGCCTCTGTTTTGAACAGGGTTCGACATAAAGCACTAAGGATCTACACAAATTATGAAAGGCTAAGCTTCTGAATTTTACAAGGGTCGACACAGACAGTTTGGATGGGTCGACATATTTGCATGCTGCACTGCCTTTTTGGGTCGACACAAGTTGTTTAGTTGGGTCGACACAATTTGGAAGACCCGGCCTCTGTTTTGAACAGGGTCGACACAAAGCACTAAGGGTCGACACAAATTATGAAAGGCTAAGCTTTTGAATTTTACCCCGATTCGGGGACCTTCAGATTCAAACGGGAACCTCCAATTGGGGTTAAAAGATCAAAAAACACAAGAATAAACGTAGACTTTCTCTAAAAACAATCAATGTATGAAGTATCAATAATCTAAAACGATCAAGAATACAAAAATAATTCATAATGTCAACATAATACATAATCTAAAACATTAAAAACTATCCAATCCAATTCAAAGTGTCAGATTACATTTCAATAATCGGGTCTACGTCTCCCACGGTTGCATTTTTCGTAATTTTTGCAAAACAAAAACACATAAAACAAGCTTATTAATATAACACTAATAAATAGTAATCTTAACAAAAAATGCATAGTCGAAATATACCTTCGTCAATTGTTGTGTAGTCTTCCAATACCTCCGACAAAAATGGAGTTTCTGATTCAGAACGGAGCCAACTCTGAGTGCATATAAGGGCCTCCACTGTTTTCGGTAACAACGAAGTGCGGAATGAGTCGATAACACGACCACCACAGCTAAAAGCTGACTCCGACGGCACAGTAAAAATCAGAACGATTAATACATCCTTCGCTATCCTACTCAAAATTGGAAATTTATGAGAATTCAATTTCCACCATAGCAAAAGGTCAAGATTCTCGGAAAATTCTTCAACAGCATCGTGTAGGTAGACGTCAAGTTCCGACCTACTAATTCTAGACTCGGTAAAAGATGACCCGAAGTATAATCTAGAAAATAAAGGATCCTTCAGTAGTGGTGTGCTAAAATTGGATGAACTAGCTGGTGCGTCACTTGAACTCTTATACTCACTGTAAAATCGGCGCAAAAGAACATCAACTTCGTCATAATATTCACGCCCGTGATCGTCCCCCATCAGAATGGTCAAACAAAGTTTTAACATATTTGCTTTGCATCGAGGATCTAAAACCACTGCAATCTACATAAGTTTATTCATTTTTTCGACGTCGCCCCAATACTTTTCGAATTTCGCAATCATGTCATTAGCCATTGTTCTCAATAATGGATTAGGACCGTCCACGTGCATTTGAATACTAAGTTTCATTCGACATACCTCACTAACATACATGTTGGAGGTTACATAGTGGGAACCCAATACTGCAACCGTCGAATCATAGAAAATTTCCAAGAATTTAGTAAATTGACTAATAGCCACCCAATCTTCGTCTGTTAGAGGTCCTTCTTCTCCCATATATGCTAAGAACTGAGTGTCATATTCTACAAGTTTGTCGAATGCAGTTGCATACTTCTCAGCTCTCTCCAACATAAGGTATGTCGAGTTCCATCGAGTAGGCACATCAGATGTTACATTGCCCTTAAATGTTATTTTCATCATGTCAATGCAACTTTTGAACTTCACTAAACGTGCAGGTGAGGATTTAACGTACTTCACCGCCCTCCGTACTCGACTAATAGAAGCTTGATGCTCTTTAAGCCCATCATTCACAATTAAATTGGTGATATGAGCAAAGCGTTTCACGTGAATGAAGTCTCCATCCAAAACCAATCCATTCCAATGTCGCAAACTCCTAACCATAACTGCAATGACTACATCATTTGAGGAGACGTTGTCTACCGCAATTGTGAACATCTTCTCAATCCCCAATCATGTAAACATTTCTCAATTAATTTTCCGATGATTTCTCCTCTGTGGTCGTCAATCTGCCAAAAATTTAGAATTTTCTTGTGCAATTTTCAATCTCCATCGACAAAGTGGACTGTCAAAACAATATAGTTTATATTTTGTGCCGACGTCCAACAATCTGTAGTAAGGCAAACTGTCTGGTTATTTTTACTAAAATATTCCTTCATCTATTTTTTTTTCTCTTATAAATCGCCTCGATATCCCTTGACAGTGACCTGCGCGAAGGTAGAACCAACTCGGGGCAGAGATATGTACACCACTTTCTGAATCCTTCTTTTTCTACCATTCTCATAGGTAGTTTGTCAGTTATAATCATGCTCGCAAGTACTTCACGCTCTTCTGCCCGCGTGAAAGATGATACAAAAGACGAACTTGCTTCCCCTTTCAGCATACTAAAATGCAACTTCTTCTGTAACTGATCTGTGGCCAACAAATACTTTGAGCAACTCTTCAAATGCTTTGTCATATTCGAACTTCCCGTCTTCTTCATATGACATGCATATTTTTTTCCACAATGGTTGCAGCCAGCTCTCGGATCTTCCGGATTACATCCTTCAACCAATGTAAAATGATCCCAACATACAGCCTTCAATGCTCTTTTTCTTGAATTAGGGGCAAGCTCAGAAGGATTCATAATTCTCGCAGGAGTTGGAGATGTTGATTCTATCGTTGTGTCGATAGTTGCAAAAGCCGTACTTTCCATTCTGCAAAAAAACAACCAAACTAAATTTCAAAATTCTCAAATCTAATCAATATGATCAAAAAGGACAAGAACTCTACTTATAAACGAACGTGAGCCGATCGGGATCGCTCGTTGCGGGGTTCGGAATCGCTCGTCGTCGGGGACCGGGGTTACGGATTTTGGGATTTAGGTATTTCAATTTGGAGTTGCCGAGTTGGATTTCAAATGCCGATCCGACGTTCGGATCGGATCTGATCGTCTTCAATCTGATATCGATCTGATCCGATTAACGATCCGAACGTCAGATCTTAACTTGATTTTCCCCACCGATTACCTTTGCCCAATCCGATCTGATCCGATAATCCGATCGGATTGTCGGATTGGGTCGGATCAGCCCAGCCCTACTTTTAATCATCACTCACTTTAAAACAGTAGGCCTTAAACCCCATACATTCCAACCTTAACCTCGGTCACCTGTACCCATGACTATTCAACTTCGAGGCACGTTATGCTATCTTGACTTTTATTACTCTGGGCCTTTTGTTAAGACATGATAATCTGAAAGTCAAACGAAACATTGACTACAGTAAGAACAAAAATTCAGACAAGTTTGGTAGTCAGAAATAAAAACAACAAAAATGGGGATTTAGTAGTTATTTAGGGTTTTTGAAAAAGAGGAATATTTCAAGTTTGATAGGGAGCTAGAAGATGAAATTTGGATGAAATTTGGAGGGTATAAGCTTCAATAAAAGGGGGAGATCCAGCAAAATATGCTAGAAAATGCATTGGTAAATTGCAAAATAGCGCAATTGAGAATTCTCGTCGTCCAAAGGAGAAAACCACTCTCAGCTTTTCCATACTTCCTTAGCCTCAAAAAATGAAGATTGCAGCAAAATGATCCAACCCATTTTCAAGGGAAGGATTAGTTTCTCCTAACTTAACAAGCTCACACATGTTACCCACCAAAGTAAGAAGGATGCATCTTTGAAACCCACATAGGGAAGAAATGCACTTGGGCACGTTATTTCATTCAACAATGCCTCCCTATGGAGAGGATGAAGGATGGTACAAAGATTATTCCTTGATATAAAATTGCTCAACATTGGAGACAAGACTCCACCAGATCAAGTAAAAAAGACAAGGTAGAAAATGGTGTTTTGCCTATTTTGGCAAAAGCTACTCTCTCTACATGCCCATTTTAAATCTAAATGAAATGCTATCTCACCATAATTCCTTAGCATTAAATAATGAAGATTGCAGCAAATTGATGCAACCCTCATTCAAGGGAAGGATCAGTTTCTTTTAACTGAACAAGCTCACAGATGTTACTCACTAAAGCATGGGGGCACATCATTGAAATCCATCAAGAGAAGAAATGCATTTGGATACGATATTGGTAGGCAAGACTCCACCAAATTAAGGTAAAAAAACAAGATAGAAATATGTGTGATGTGAATCAAGTAGTGATACAAATCAAGCCTAACATAAAGGCCAATTGTAAGGAATTTGAGATCCTATGACAAAGTCAAGAATCAAGAAGATGCGTGAAACACTATGTACATTAGTGGTGGAAATCGAAAAGAAAGAATTTATTCAACATGCAAAGAAAATGCTTATTATGGTGGTTAAGAACACAAGCCCAATATCCAACCTCATTACAAGATATCATAGGGGAAAGGGAAATACGAAAGTATATTGACATTCCTTAACTCAAACTCCTACTTGACCTACAAGTGTTGATTGGTAGATTTGACAACCGTCCAAATCTTATTCGACAGAGTGTTAATCTTTTAAAAATGAGTTGGATCATAAAAATCAATCGTCGTTTACTTATTCGGAAAATTCTTTATTTTGTTCTATTATTATTTTCATATTTGATTAGGTTTCCTTATGTCTTTAATTTTTTTTATAATTGCTTTAGCAATATTTTAGAAACGTGTGTAGCCTATTTAAAAGCATCCAAGCTATTGTTATGAGAACAACCTATGATTAATCACTTTTAAATGTTTAGAGCGAATTTTCTATGTAATTTTTTATGAACAACTCAATTTTCAAGTTAATTTTTTATAGATCATCTTGATAGTTTTGATTCTTACCAATTAATTGAGTATCTTCCTATCAATTAGAGAATTAGGCCAGAAAGTCTCACAATACATTCTACAGCTCGGCATGCAGTAGTAGTTTGACCAGTCCTAGGGTCAATAGAAGCAAGCCCTAAGGCCACCCAGTAGCAATAATGAAAGCGTCAGAAATAAGTGGATTCATGATAAGCTCCTCACACCAAAATAAAGAAATGATTAATGATACAATCAAAAAATAAATTTTAACTTTTTATTCCATTGCTAAGATTACTAGTTCAATCGAAGTTAAGTTCTTCCTATTTGATTCAAGTATCTTTTTTTGTAGTGTTGAATGTAATCAACTTGGCTCGCAATTGTGCCCACTCACGCAGCAATGTCAAAATCTACAAGCATATAAACTAACCCTAAGAGTATATGGCAAATAAAAATAAATCGAACCTAAATTATTGTATAATAGTTTGGTTCAACCAAAATTGTGTTTGTCTTCAATCGATCGTAAAGTCTTCCATGCATGAATAGCTTGGTTCTTGATGGATGAGCGTTTTATGCCCTTGGTGTCATGCTCCATAGATGCCCGTCACACAACTTTGGATGTGCTATTGATTCCCTTTTTCTAGCTACTTTGCTTCAAATATCTAAGTAATCAATGATCTACAAAATTGATTCGAGGCATAAAAATTCAAGGAAACTTTAAGTCTGATCCATGGCACGTCATGTTACAACACAAAGATACTAAAAACTATTTCTCGAATCTTCAACAAACAAACAGCAAAAGTTCTTCGATATCTCAACTCTCAAGCACAATCAGCAACTTAATTACATGGAAGAGGCACAATCTTAGCGGGGAACAACTAACTCATTAAGAAACTCTCAATTAAAAACTTATGCTTTCATCTTTTCTTTAAATCAAACCTTAAAGTGATGCATTAGTTATAAAAATGGATAGGTGAAACATATTTCATTATATTATGCAAAACTTGGCTCCTAGAGCTCCTATCATCACGTACATAATTGACTATACTAATCAAAATATTCATAGTTATTCCATGGAAAATCGTCAAAGTGGAAAAAAGTGTCTCACAAGAACCCCTCTAAAATACTAAAGGGAAAGACAAAGATCGAGAATGTCCATCATCTCATGAGTTAAAAAAAAAACACGACGTCAATCTGAAGATCATGTCTATCACTCTACAGTGAAAGGGGCCAATAATAACCCCGTGATGAGTAAGCACCATAAAGCCCAAGGCATCAACATGCCTCATTCTCCCAAATATAGCATCAAATTTGCATTTCATCCGGGAAAAGCCATAGACAAAACAAACAATTATGAAATTTGAAAAGAACACCTTTGGCTAAAACCACATATATAAGTAAGTAAAATATGCCGTACTAGCAACAAGACCCGGTCAAGGTTCAGTAAGTGTTACCCACCATACTTACCTCTTTCAACCAATCTTTTCTTTTCTTTTCGGGGGTTGAACAACTTTGGGAATTGTTTCGAATTCGGTGACATTGTGTTAGAACACATCAACATCGGATAAATGGAGAAGAAATATAAAGAAACTAGAATAACATATCGAAAGGTTCTAATCGTCTAAGGTGGGTCCAGGCAAGTTTTGTTTTGTTTGGTTCAGTCTGGTCTAGTCGGCCTCTTCTTGTTTGCTCTAGTTTTGCTCGGATTAGGTCTGAATTGATTCTACTTGATCTGGTTCTGCGTCGAGTCAGACATGATTGTGGGTCAACTTTGGGCCGAGTTGGGTGCCTGGTTAGAACCTGGGCCGGGGTTGGACCTCGCCCACGTGCTAAGCTTGGCCAAAGCCCTAGTTATGGCCCGAGATGCCTAGCTACCAGCGACCAATTGCTTGAAAGTTTACCACACATATTCACACTATTATAAGCAAATATTCTATAAAACTCATAAATTTTAGACTTTACACGATTGACCATAAATATTTTACTGCCATAAGTAAATTAATTTGTTAAAATTACGGACATCATCTAAAATTTCTAAAGCTTTGAGAATGAACTCTTTAATATTGTCATTTAATTATCAAATCAATTTTGAAAAAGTTCCAAAGTATATCAAAATAATGAATTTTTTTTAATAATATACACATTTTCATAAAAACTGTACAAATATGTACAACATATTCAGTTACTCTTTTTTCAAGAGAATTTTTTAAATTTTTTTGAAAATATTAAAAAAAATTATCTTGAAAGTTTGGATCTTGTATGCATTTTTTATAAATTATTTCAGATTTAGTAATAAAAAAATTGTAATTAGTTGTGTAATCGTTTAAATTTATAAAACTTTTCAAAATATCTTTTTATCATAGTGTGGATATGTGTTAAAAATTTAAATTGATTCTGATAAAAATTTAAAAACTTTCAAGATTAGTCTCTTTTTTTGTAAATTTGTTCGTATTAAACGCACTTGGCCCAATTTAAACTATTTATCTAAAACTAAAGCTTTTTTTTTTGTGTTTTAACCGAGGCTGCCCCAAGCGTCAGCTCTTACGTAGGCTGACGGTATTGCAAACGTCCTGACCTGGGTTTTAGTTGCCCCGCGGATGCGAATAGCGAAGCGTCAAGTCTTTTCTTTGAGCACTTTGAATTCGATCCTTCAGCCGACGCCTCTGGGCCTCTATTTTAGGATCTTTTAGATGAAATCTATAAATATTCGAATGCGTTATGAATATTGTGTCCAACGTCGAAAAAAATGGCGAAAGAAGATTTGGACAATTCAGTGGAGGAAAAGGAGGCTTCGGTCCATACTCCCCCTATTCCACTTCTGACTCCTTGCAGGATGGGAAAGTTCAATCTTTTTCACCGGTATGTTATGAGTTTCTTTCTTTTTTGTCTGTGATTTCGCGATTTCTCGAATTCTCTGGCGAAAATATGTCTGGATTATTATCTTTCATTCGATAAAAAGATGTATATTCTTCCATTTGCGTGCATCGTTCTCGTTGTACGGGTCTTTTTCAGCAGTGCATCCAGTTTTGAGTTACATGATTTGGTGAGTGATGCGCAGAAGGTGTTTGTGAAAAATCCCGATGGTTATAATTCCTTGTGTTCCTACCGATTACACTGAGTAAGCACGGTGTTTCAGCTACTATTTTGATCTTCTTTGATACGGATGCCGATTTTCTGACTGGTTCACGAAATTATCAAGCGATCAGCCCTATCTGCATAAGTAATTAAACAAACCCAATCGCACAATTGTCGTTCTCTCAGTGACTTTGTATTAATATGATTTTAGATCAATTTATGTCCACTAATGGAGAAATGTAAGAAATATGGTGGTGTAGAAGAAGAAAGAAACAGATGGATTTCGTGAGCTTTGAATCTCTGTGTCCATTTTTCTCTAACAATTTACATCGTCGACCAAACTGATGGTCTGAGAGCACTAATGTCATTCTTTATTTCACAGCCATGAAAAATTCGACTTTGTCGTGTAGTTATGCCTTCTATTCTTTGTTTATTTCAGAATGGTTTTGGCACCGCTGACAAGACAGAGGTCCTACAACAATGTTCCTCAGCCCCATGCCATCTCATATTATTCTCAGAGAACCTCCAATGGAGGCTTTCTCATAGCCGAGGCCACAGGAGTTTCCGACACCGCTCAAGGGTAATGGTGGTACTGTCTCTTTGTTTTGCACTTCAATACCTGCTGCCTTTCACACTATCTGCATTCTTTTTGTCCTTTAAAGGTACCCAAATACTCCTGGTATATGGACCAAGGAGCAAGTTGAAGCATGGAAACCCATTGTCGACGCCGTTCATAAGAAAGGCGGGATCTTCTTCTGTCAGATTTGGCATTGTGGGAGGGTCTCAAATTCAGGTGTGTCTCTCATAGCATCTGATTTTGGAAAAATGGGTTTAGTAGCTTGGTTTTGGTTTTTGCAGGCTTTCAGCCAAATGGAGAAGCTCCATTCTCGAGTACAGACAAGGGAATACCCAACCAAATACGCGCCAATGGCATTGATGTGGCTGAGTTCACTCCACCTAGGCGGTTGAGAACCGAGGAAATCCCTCGTATCGTCAATGACTTTAAACATGCCTCCAGGAATGCCATTGAAGCTGGTATTTTTCCTTCTTCGCTCCCATTGATGATATTCTAGCCTAATTTTAGATTGATTATACAGGTTTCGACGGGGTTGAGATTCATGGTGCTCACGGTTACCTGATCGACCAGTTCTTGAAAGACCAAGTGAATGATAGAACCGACCAGTATGGTGGTTCGCTGGAGAATCGGTGCAGATTCGCCCTGGAAATAGTCAAAGCCATATCGGACGAGATTGGACCAGAGAGAGTCGGAATAAGGCTCTCTCCTTTCGCCAATTACATGCTATCGGGAGACTCAAATCCACATGCCTTGGGCCTTTACATGGCGGAAGCTTTGAACAAGCATGGGATCCTTTACTTGCATGCGGTGGAGCCACGGATGAAGACGGTCGGAGAAATGCAGGATTGCGCGGAAAGTCTTCTGCCGATGAGGAACGCGTTCCGAGGAACTTTCATTGCTGCCGGGGGCTACGACAGGGAGGACGGGATCAAAGCCATTGCCGAGAATCGAGCCGATCTCATCGCTTATGGACGATTTTTCTTGGCCAATCCGGACTTGCCCAAGAGATTCGAGCTCAACGCTCCTCTTAACAAGTACAATAGAGACACTTTCTACCTGCCTGATCCGGTAATTGGTTATACAGATTACCCTTTTCTCGAGGACGCAAACTTTGCTTGAATGATTCTTCTCTCTCGAGTGTGGCGTCGTCTGGCGTTGAGTAATTCATATTTCCTATATTGCTAAATAAATTGAAGATTGAATCTGGTTTTCTCACTGAATATACAAGCTCAAGCCTAAGTTCGTCCAATTTCTTAGATCACCCAAACATTGATGGTAGAATCTTTAAGAAGAAACACTGATTACATTATTATTATAAAGTGAGCACACAAGATGCGAAATGAACAATAAGTCGTAGTTGGAGTGACAATAATTGGAAAGATGTCTTCTTTCATGGTTTGAATAGTCAAGATATGCTCAACCGCATAGAAAAATAGTGATATTACAAAGCATAAATATCATTTCATCCTCTTGAACTACCGTCGTTATATTGAATTTTAAAATTCAATCGTGAATTTTATTATTATGTATTTTATCAATTTATCCATCAATTTAGATAACACAATTCATTTTTAAATCATAAAAAAATGTTAAAAAGATATAAATAAATGAAAATATTGTTAATGAGATTAAATCAATCAATAAATAAAAATATATTATTATTTTTTTCTCTTTTTTTCAGGTCTTTAAAATTTATAAAATTAATTTCAATTGCTAAATGAATTGACGAACATTCTAAGATGATAACTTTTAGAATTTAAAGTATCTCTACTAAGTACCTTGGTATTTAAGAGTATGAATTACTAATTACCCATTAAAAATTACATAGATGAAGGTTGGTGAAAAGAACAATTTTTTTTGGTAAGTCAAGTGTATTGATCTATCAAAATTTTACACCAAGTCCATAAAAGGAGGAAGCTACAAGTTAGCAACTCATCCAACTATAGGAAGCCACAAGTTGACATCTCGTCACACCACAACTAAATAAAAATGCATCAGACACAAGAGTGATTTTTATTATAATTCGGATGGAAAGAAAAAGTAATAGAGATACAAAATGCACTATACCGGCAGAGAAGAGAGCAAACAATAGAGAAAAACATAATTAGTGAAAATGAAAATTAACTTGGAGAGCTAACTTGGAACGGGCCGATCAGGAGGAACTTCAAGGGAATTCTATCATAGCTACGAATCTTGGAAAATACGAATACAAGAGCTTAATGACATGAAGTTGGCAACCAAATCCGGGTGGTCAAATCTCCCCTCGAAGATACGGGAGTTGCGGGAGGCCCAAAGATGGTAAACCAAAGAAGAGAGAATGATTCTCAATGTCAAAGCCTTCGTGGTGTTTTTCTTTTTTGTTTTTCTGATTGACCGTTTGACAACGCTAGATATGGTGGACATCTGTCGATTGAAGCCGGACTTTGCTTTGACTTCTACCCAATGACATATGAGAATGGGCATATGAAGAAGAAATGCTCCGATGATTCCAAGTGATTTGCACAGAAGAGGCAAGATGTGTCAATTCCCGCAAAGCTCAACCTTACTTTGGTTTTAAGTGAATTTAAGTGAGGGAGAGAACCTGCGATATTTAGAGTCCATTTTTTTAAGGTTGGTAAAAAGTACATATGTACGTGCTTTTATGGCCTTTCCCACCTAATTTCAAGTAGGGGATTGGATTACAATGAGCGGGACCCGTCAAGGTTATTTGTCTATAAAAATATTTCGAGTTTATTTTTTTAAGAAACGATTCCCTATTTAAATTAGATTTAACCAAATAAAAATAATACTTATGTTTGTACATTTTTACTCAAATAAATACCAATATACCCCTTTCACTATGAGAGTGCTTACACTATATACATCGTATTTTAAAACTCGACAATTTACACTTGATTTTACACTGAAACGGTAAGAAACACCTTTATGTAACTAGAATCCATTACAACTCGTATATGTGCAAGTCACGAGCCTCTTATTTACGATTAAAAACACTATTGTTGCATATATTGATCGAGAAGTCCATCATAGTCTACGAGAAAATTCTTGTTCCGATGATGAGAAAAGCCATAAAAAATAGAAGGGTTTTCAATGTCCTCTCGTGGATTGGCATTTGCATGGTGTTTTCCGTCTTAGCCAATACCATGGCAACCATTGTTGAATGAAAGAGGCTAACTTTAGCCAAGAAAGATAGGTGAAAGAAAGTCTCTTTGAGTGTGTCTTCTATTTAGCTCTAGAATACGCAATTTTTGAAATTGGCAAGGAATTTGCTCGGTTGGTTTACAAGAATATTTCTAAGAGTAAGTTATTGATTCAATGAGAAGCTTAGGAACTTCTTTCTACCTGAGCATGAATGGCGGTGTGAGCTTCCAGATAACAATGGTGGATCACATACGACCAAAATTGGGAAGATGTCAACTCCACTCTAGTGGTAGGTCGAAACATCTTAAGAATCGATATTCGTGTGATTTGTTGTGGGGCGGGACTAGGGATAGTCGTCCACAAAGTTCAGACTGCAAGTGCATCATCTTGCCTTCGCAGGTGTCTTCACAAAAACTCCATGCATATCGGAAGTACAAAAATGAAATGAGAAACGTAAATAAAAATGTAAGAATTATTGTGGGACGAAGGTCTAAAGAGATGATCATACACGAAGTTTGAATCGCAAGTTCATCATCTTGCCTCTGCAAGTGTTTTCACAACAAATTATTAAATGTTAAAAGTAAAATAAATAAGAAAAGTATGAAACAAGATGAATATGGATTATTTTACAAAAGTGCATGTGCATCTCATGCTCATATTAGATAGAAATTATTCTACAAAAAACATGACATGTTATGTGTGTTTATTTTATGTTCATGTTACTTAGTGAGCATTAAGGTCAGACGATCAATTGAAAATAAATAAATAATAAAGCATGGTTCATGTGGAGAATTGAACTCGATGTGGAAAAGCGACAGATAGAAAAACTCCTAAGTTATATTTATAAAATATTATGAAGATATACCAGCTAGAATTGAATTGAATTGTTTTACGTTTTGAAGAATTTATTTAAGTATGTTTTATTAAAAGAATTTAGTTTTTGAAAAGTTAGACTTCCGCTACAAGTTTCAAATACATGTTCTAAAAGAAAAAAATTTCTACTGCAAAAGATATACCAGCTATGAAAAGAAAAAAAGTTTTACGAATAAAAATAGCAACGAACCGAGACCTAAATTATGGGTGGGTTGTCGGGTCGTTAGAGAGAGTATATGACTGTATATTTTACAAATTTTGTATTTTTGTTATTGTATGTGATATTTTACTAGATCATTTTCTTTTAGATACTATAGTATATCAATAAGATTAAGATTGTGCTTCAAACGGGAAAAAGTAAAATTCTGCTTGTACCGTAATGTATATTCTAAATTTATTTCCTTTTGTACGTTATTCTAACATGATTGATATATTCTGAATCAAGAAAATTCCTTCCAAATGTTTTGTTCTAGTTTTACAGTCTAGAAGCTAATTCTTGAACTACTACGCAACTGGTTGCGTCTAACAGCCTTTCATGCTCTTATATTCAATAAGTAGTCATAATATCTTTTGATTTGATTGTAGATGACTCCACATTTTTATTTCCTTGCCAAAATACCCTCATCCATTACTGCACCAATATCCTTGATCGTGCTCCTCTAAATATGTTCAATTACTGAATGTGCGTGAACGCGTCTAGAGCACGGTGAATGGCATGATGCGCCATGTCTCATGATCGGCAGGATTGCTTGGCCATTGAACGCAAGGGTGTGCCGGCACTAGGTAACCAGCACAGCGCGATCAGCACGCCGCGATCAAGGGGGGTGCACACAAGATTTGCCATCTGGGGCACACAGGTTTGGGCGGACATGAGCGAGGCTCAGCTAGTAGGGAGTCGCTAAGCGCTTGCATACAATGGACGAACACAAAGGGGTAGAGATGCGGCCCATGGGCTATGGGCAAAATGGCCATTTGAAATTGTCATAACCTTTAATCGATTTGGCATGGTTGGCACGCTGGTGGATGATGGAGCTTAAAATGAGAGAACACACACAAAAACATAGGCGAAAGAATAGTCTGCCTTCTATGCACTTCAGATGGATCGATGGTTGTTGGATTTTTGATAAATAGGTATTCCGATGGCACAAAAAAGTTCAATGTCACCTCTTTATTTAAACCTCCTTGTGCCAAGAGAAGGTGCACGATCGACAATTGAGAACTCAAACTCCTCTCAATGTTGGATCTTTTGAGTATCCATTCATGGCCATGACAAGAATGAAGGTTCTCTTCATAACCAAGAGTGGGGTGAGATTTGGAAGTACTTAATCTATTTTCCTAATAATTTTGGAGTATTTCACTTCACCTATACATAAAAGTTCAGGTTGGTGGGCTGAGCTTGCATACAAGGCTCGGACTAAAAACACATAAAAACATATAAAATGTCTCCCAAGAGTGCCCTCAGAATACTTAACAAATAAACAATATAAAATACTAAAACTAATAACGACCCTCATGGCCAGTCCATGGCTTTCTCCTCCACATGACTCAACGAGCTGCCCACAAAGGTGTAACAACCCTCATTTGCTTTTAGAATTTGTGACTTTAAAATGGAAGTGTTTAGGATTTTGTTTTATGAATATTGGGTAAATATTGAAGAATTAAAATAAGTTGATGTTAGCAATTTAGTAGGTTGAAGGTGACAAAGAAAATAAGGTTTAAAGGGGTATAAGTAATGTTGTTATTCGGAAAGGTTAGAAAATATTCTAAGTGTTTATGAATATTTTTGGTCGACCCCAGAATTGAGGAGAGGTCGACACATTATGACCTTTCGGTCGACCCCAGGATTTAGAAAGGGTCGACACAATTGAATACTTTAGGTCGACCCCAGGATTTAAGAGGGGTCAACACAAGTCACTCTCGGGAACACTTTCGGTCGACCCCAGCACTGAGAGGTTGACACAAATTACTCTCGGGATTTCTTTGTGTCGACACCATGGATGAGCGGTCGACACATTCACCGACAGAAGTTGAAAGGTCAGCCAAAATTTGGTTAAATCTGATCCATGGATGTAAAGAAAATATTTTTTTTTATTAATAAAAGAAATAAAAAGGCATTTTGCTACCATGTTTCAGCAGACACGAGTTCTCACGTATTGATAAGGGAGAGAGAGAAAGAAAAGAAGTTTCTTTGAGGGAAAATAGTGAGAAAGTGAGATATCTCAAGAGAGGCGAGGTAAGAAACTCTAAAGCTCTCGTGGGAACTGAAGTTCAAGGTAATATTTTCTATCCTCTTAATTTATTCTAAGTTCAGTAATGATAAAATGATGGTATTACTTGAATTGATGAATAAAAATCAATGATTTCATGTCAAGAGATGTGAAACAAGTCGATTATGAATAAAGTTAGAGTTTTAGAGATTCAGTAAAATTGTGGCACGAATTTGAGTTTATGTCCTTCGTAAGAATTAGAGTAAACTCTTAGAGTGATTTATAGCCGTTATAATCACTCAATTTGGAGCTATGTATAAAAAGTTATAGACGTCGTAAGTCAGTATACAAAAACTGGGGAGAGCTACGGTCGACCCCTTATAGTTTAGGTCGACCGATTCTCGATTTAAAAACGCATGTATCTTTGTTTTGTCAGCATGGGTCGACCCCTTATAGTTTAGGTCGACTAATTCTCGAATTAAAAATGCATGGCTCTCTGTTTTGTCAGCATGGGTCGACCCCTTATAGGTTTGGGTCGACCGATTTCCCGATTTTAGAAACGCATGCTCTCTGTTTTTGAGCATGCGTCGACCCCTCCAAAGTTGGGTCGACCGATCCATGGTTTCCAAAGATGCATTCTCACTGTTATGTCAACATTGATCAACACTTTATGCTACGATAGTTTTATGAACTTGGTGTCTTCTAAGAAGTTATAGTAGACCTTTTAAGGAATAATTTGACACCTGTAGCATCATGAATGGATCAATATAGAGGAAGTTATAGTTATTCAAAGTTAGAATAGTAAGTTATGACTTTATGCCATAAAACAAGTCATGTTATTCGATTTCTCATCCTCGAATAATTTATACGTTTAGGTTACCAATTGGATTAAAAGGGACTCAAGTGGATTAATTCAAGAAAGCGATTAAGGTAAGATTATAATGCATGTGATTGGCCCTTAAGTGAGACTACATTATAAAGATTAAGAATATTGTTTGTTAATGCTTTGATATATTGGAATTTTTGGGGTGTAATGCACAATACACCGACCTCAATTCATTTGAGGGTTGTTTGTGTGCTTGATTGACATTGTTTGTTAGAATCAATGATATGATAAATGCATGTTTTGTTTATTAAGCATTGTACATGAATCATGCATCATGTTTTACTTAAAATAACAAAAATGAATTTCTCATGCATGATTTTCATAGACAACAGAATATGATACGAAGAAAGAACAAAGGAAGCTTCACGAATTCATGTAACAGTTTGTTGTTTAGGAGGGATTTGAGTTAGTTGTCTTTCGTTGATGTCATAGTTAACCTCTCAATTTCCCATAATAATCTCATAGCTACGGTAACTAAAGAAAAAATGAATGTCATATTTGAAATGAAATTGCATAGTTTTACAAAAGTTCATGCATGTTACACATTTTATAGTTTTAATGTCTTACTGAGCTTTAGGCTCATTAGAATGACTTTATAATGTATTTGAGGAGTTTGATGATCAGAATGAAAATCAATGATGATGAAGGGTGTCCATGGCGAGCATTTGAGTTGTTAGCGCAAAAATGACCAGTGGGCATAGTTTTTCATGTAATGTAAATAAGTGTTTTGAAATCAAAGTTTAAACGTATAGTATAGTTTATAAAATAGGTTGTAAGAAACATGTTTTTGAATGTAAATTATGAGTGTTTCTAAAAATGTTTGATTTTATATTGTCATGTAATTAAAGACAAGTTCATGTATTTCAGTCTTCCGCTGTAATCGAAAATGATTTTATTACTGTTTATGAGTCTTAAAAGAAATAAGGTATAAAAAAAAATTTCTAAATGTTTCAAGGATTTTCAAAATGGGATGTCACAAAAGGTGATGGGGACATTACAAAGATTAAAGGCAAGAATTAAATGCAACTAGACAAGCATGGAAGGACCTATAATAGGAGCTCGAGCAAAGAAGTTCAAAGAACAACTAAGCTTATACACCTGAGAAGTGCTCAATTGAGATGACATCATTGTTCATGAAAATGTCAAATTTAAATGCATGACATTCATTCAAGTGCACAAGGAACAACATTCATTATTATGGGTTAGCCTATATGAGTACTTACCTTAAGTATTATATTAGATTATTTATAATCTAATCTGCATGTGATGAGGGACGTAGGTAAGAAAGTTAGTGGAAAATTAGGTAAAAGAGTTGGTGAGATTGGAAGAAGAGAAATTGATATGATTTGGGTAAGGGATGAAGGAAAATAAAAGGTGTCGGGTGAGATCTGGTTTAGAGAAAAATCCAGAATTTAGGTATTATTGTGATAGGCGGTTCTCGAGTTGCATACAGACTTTGCAACTAAGATTTAGAGGGGTTGTTATAAAACGAGAGGAGAGTTTATCATCCAAAAATTAGGGTAATAGCTCCACAGGATCGGGAGTTATGCAGATGGGAGTATCGAGTGATAAAATTGGATGGAACGAAGGGATTCAAGGGGATGGTTCGGAAAATTTGATGGTGACCAAGGATGAAGAAGAGCTAATGTGGATTACACACTTACCCTAAATCCATGGGAAAGTGGCTGAAGTCATGTAGCACGGCCTAACTCACCCTAGCTCGGCTCGGAAGGGGAGTAAAAACCTTGAAGAAACTCTCGGAGATTGTCGGATATGACTCACCGGAAAATATCGAGTCTTGGAGGGAGAACCGACCAAGGAGAGGAGAGGCAAAAGCACTCTTTCTATTTCAAAAAGCAACCAATCAAAAACCTAGGTAACAAGATGAATTTATACCCTCCCTCCCCCCTTTAACAAGGTCAGTGGGTCCCAAAAATCTCTAACAAGGCCGGTGGATCCCAAAAGCCCATGCAAAAGTTAAATCTCATGCAAAAAACCTAACCCTAGATAAATGTTTGTGCAAAAACGTAAAAAGGTAAAATAAACTAAATAGAGAGAGAGATCCAAGGCTCTCCCTACATCTTGGGCTCGGTTTGGTGTCCTTTCTCCATTGGCCCCACTTGTACCCGACTTGTACATGGTTCGGTCTTTTCTTGGGCCATGGCCTTGATATTCTTTTCCATGACCTTCTAAGCTTGAAAACGACTTGATCTCGGCCCCCATTTCCCATGTGAGGATATCTTTGGGTTACTCCAAGTCTTTCGGAGTAGGTCTATCCAAAATGATTTCGTGCATTTCACTTCCTACAAAAAAGCAAATTTGTTCGAAAACTCCTTTGATCGGGTTGGGTGATGGCTTCTTGAGGTATGGCACTATGCAAGGCACCCGTGGCATGTCATCCTCCAATGGTATTTGAGGATTTGTCCTCAAATCCAACTGTGAATTTTCCTCCTTTCCTTCCTTCACTTCATTCCCAACGAAAGGAGAAAGATCTTGGACATTGAAAATGGCCGAGACTCCATATTCAACGGGTAACTCTAACTTGTAAGTATAGAGATTAACCTTCTCTAAAATCTTGAAAGGTCCATCGGCTCTAGGTGCTAGCTTGGAACCTTTTTTTTTTGGAAACCTTTTCTTCCTTAGATTTAGCCATACCAAGTCTCCTATTTTGAAATTTGCCTCATTTCTTCCCTGGTTAGCGTACTTGGCATAGGATTGATTGGCTCTCTCGATGGATTTACTAATTTTCTCATGCATGCTCTTCTCCAACTCCTTCTTAGTCATGAAAAAGGTTGGATTTGGTCTCAACCTCCTTCCAAGTGTACTTGCTTCAAACTTGAAAGAGTAATGGAGATAGTTTGATTGCCCTCCCTTCAAACTTTAAAGAGTAATGGTTTGTAGAACCATCATGGAGGACTCTCCAGTCATACTGCCATGACCTACCCAACAAAATGTGGCTTGCACTCATTAGCACCACATCACAAAGGATCTTATCCTTGTAACCGCCAATCGCAAACGCTAAGTGTACTTGCTTTGAGATTTTGATGTCCTCCTTGTCATTCAACCACTTTAATTTGTAAGGGCTTGGGTGCGACAAGGTTTCAAGCTCTAGTTTCTCCAGAAGATCTCGTGTAACCACATTGGTGCAACTCCCACTATCTATGATAAGAGAGCACATCTTTCCTTGAATAAGGCACCGAATATGGAATATGTTCTCCCGCTGAAGATCTTCATTTCGGACTTGGGAAGAGAGCACTCTTTGGATCACCATCAAAAGTGGTCATTCTTGCTCATAGTAGATCTCCTCCTCGGGTTCTAGTTCTTCACTAACCATTTCCATCGTTTCATCTTCACTTTCAACTTCATTAGTGCCCTCCCTAAGAACCATGACTCGTTTGTTGGGACATTGAGAAGCAATGTGGCCTAACTCGAGACAATTGAAGCACTTGATCTACCTTGTTCAAGGCCAAATGCTTTCATCATTAGGTTTACCCTCACCTTCTTCCTTTTGGAACCAAGGCTTCACATAAGGGGGCTTTTCCTCCACCTTAGAAATGGGTTTGTAAGGAGGGGCGGTTTCGGGAGCAAATTGGTTAACCACCCCCTTTTCTTTTCTCTTCACTTGTCTCTCCACTTTCATGGCAAGTTGAATGACCGCGTCCATGGTATCAATCGATTGGAGTTCCACCATGTCTCCAATCTCTTTGTTTAAACCTCTTAAGAACCTTGCAATGATTTGCTCTTCGGGCTCTTCAAGGTCACACCGAATTCTAAGGGTCTCAAATTCAGTGAAATACTCCACCGAAAGAGTTCCTTGTTTGTAGTAGCTAGGGACAAACCTCCTCCTCATGAGCATTTTCATGGCTCTCCACGAGGGAACGTCATCATCTCCATCTTGTCTCCTTTGGGACTTCGCACTATCCCACCATAAACTAGCATAACTCGTGAGTTCCAAGGAAACTAATAGCAATTTCAACCTCTCTGAATAGTTGTAACAATCAAATACCTTTTCCACTTTCTCAACCCAATCAAGAAACACATCTCCATTACAAGAACTATTAAATAATGGAATCTTTACCTTGATGTTTTTCATCTCGTCTTCACGGTTGGGTCGTTCAATATATTCAAGATCCTCTTCGGAGTCCTCTAAGACTTGGCGTTGAGGTCTTCTCACCCCATTCTCGGTTCTTCTTCTTGGAACGGGAGTTTGAGGAGGTCTCATTGGAGGAAAGGCAGCCTCCAATCTTTGGAACACGGTTTCAAAATTCTTGTTGATCTCATCAAGCTGCCCTTGGATGCTAGATTCCACTTTATCCGGGTTAGAGATCGCCGGAGGTGGGTTTTGTTGTGGAATATGATCTCGGTTAGGGTTGTTGTTGGCTCCACTTCGAGTCATCATGCTTTAACTCAACAAGCTAGCCAAAATGAGAGCAAAAATGGAAGAGTGGGAAAGGATGAATGGCTCTGATACCAAGTGATATGATTTGGGTAAGGAATGAAGGAAAATAAAAAGGTGTCAGGTGAGATCCGGTTTGGAGAAAAAGCCAGAATTTAGGTGTTATTGTGATAAGCAGTTCTCGAGTTGCATACGGAGTTTGAAAATGAGATTTGGAGGGATTGTAATGGGACAAAAAGAGAGCGTATCATCCAAAAAATAGGGTAATAACTTGACGGAATCGGGAGTTATGCAATGGGAGTATCGGGTGGTAAAAATTGGATGGAACGAAGGGATTCAAGGGGATGGTTCTGAAAATTGGATGGTTAACGATGATGGAGAAGAGCTAATGTGGATTACACGCTTACCCTAAGTCCACGGGGAAGTGGATGTAGTCGTGTAGCACGACCTAACTCACCCTATCTTGGAAGGGAGAAAAAACCTTGAAGAAACTCTCAGAAATTTCCGGATATGACTCCATGGTATTTGAGGATTTTTCCTCAAATCTAAGGGTGAATCATCCTCCATTTGCTCCTCTACATAATCTCTAACATAAGGGAAAAGATCTTTGATGTTAAAGGTGGCCGAGACTCCATACTCCCCGGGTAACTTCAACTTGTAAGCATTGGGATTAATTTTCTCCAAACTTTTGAAAGGTCCGTTGGCTCTAGGTGCTTGTTTTGAACACCTTTGTTTTGGAAACCTTTCATTTTGTAGATGAAGCGATACCAAGTCTCCCTCCTTAAAATTGAACGTTTTCTTCCCTCGGTTAGCATATTTGGCATAAGAATCATTTGCCCTTTGAATTGCCTTGCTCACATTCTCATGCATCTTCTTCACTAGCTTGGCCTTCTTGGCCCCATTTGGATTGAGAATCTCCTTTGATGGTATAGGCACTAAATCAAGAGGTGTCAAAGGGTTGAAACCATACACCACCTCGAAGGGAGTCATTTGAGTGGCATTGTGCACACGCAGATTATACGCGAACTCTATGTAGGGGAGTTGAATGTCCCAATCCGAGAGCTTCTTGCTAACTATGCTCCTCAATAAGCTTCCCAAAGTCCGATTGACCACCTCGGTTCGCCCATCAGTTTGGGGATGGAAGGAGGTGCAAAAAAGGAGTTTGGTTCCCACCTTCTTCCATAGGGTCTTCCAAAAAGCACTCAAAACTTTTGTGTCACGATCCGAGATAATGGATTTTAGAACACCATGCAAACGTACCACCTCTTTGAAGAACAACTCGGCAACATGATTAGCTTCATCGGTCTTGGAACATGCTAGGAAATGAGCCATCTTGGAGAACTGGTCAACCACCACCATGATGGAATCCTTTGCCCGACAAGTACGAGGAAGACCTAGGACAAAGTCCATGCTCAATTCCACCCAAAGATGACTAGGGATGAGTAGAGGCATATAAAGGCCTTGAGGAAGTACCCTACTCTTTGCCTTTTTACAAATGATGCACTTCTCAATCACCCTATGCACATCCAAAAATAGGCATGGCCAAAAGAAGTGTATATTTTTTGATTACAGCGGAAGACTGAAATACATGAACCCATCCTTAATGAAATTACAATACAACTTAAAACATTTTTTTTAGAAACACTCATAATTTACATTCAAAAATTGTAAAACATAGTTATTATAAACCATACAAAATAGTTATCCAAAACATGTTCTTACAACCTGTTTTTATAAACTGTAGCTTATCTTTAAACTTTAACTTCAAAACACTTATATACACTACACGAAAATTATGCCCACTGGTAATCTTGGCAATAACAACCCAAATCCTTGCCATGGACACCCTTCATCATCAGTGATTATCATTCTGAGTATCAAACACCCGTCAAAATTACGTAATTCAGATGCAACTGCTCACCAGACGATAACATAACATCATAAATATGTTCAGCTACCATTGGTGAACATTCCAATTTAATCATGAATGCAGATGATATGAATGAGTGCATAGCACCAGAGTCTATCAATGTATAAGCAGACACATCATCAATTAAAATGGTACCTGACACCACATGAGGTTATTCTTCACTATCTGACTCAATTAGTGCAAAAACCCTTGGTGCAACTCTATTTTGATCTTTGTTTTGTAGTGGATAGTTCATAGCTTTGTGTCCCTCCTTATTGCGTCTAAAACACTTGTTAGTGACAACTATACATTCTCCGTAATGAACATTGTTGCATTTAGGACATAGAACTCTTTGAGAAACGTCTTGTGGCATTTTCTCTTTTCCCTGCTCTGTCTTCCCTTCATTAAGCCTTTTAGTACTCCTTGACTGCTGCGAGCCCTTATTTTGTTGGGGCTGTACTGTTTTGTAAAATCATTGTTGTGCCTCGTGTTGTTTCTGAAATTTAGTTTTCACTTCTTCTATTTCAAGGGCCTTAGATGTTATCTTGGAATAAGACACATCTTCTATTCCATATATCTTCACTCCTTTATAGATTTCAAATTTAAGGCCTTGAACAAACTGGTGTACTTTGTTTTCATTACTGGCTACAAGATGTAGAGCAAATCATGACAGTGATTCAAACTTTCGTATATCTTCAGCCACTGATCCAATTTGGCGTAGTTGAGCAAACTCTACCATGCTACTAGTTCGAACTACACGGCTGAAATATTTGTCATCTCCCTCACATTGTGGGTGGTCTTAACTGTATCCCACCAAAATCTTGCATCGTTCTCTAACATAAATGCAGCATACGTTACTTTCTCTGTATCCTCGATTTTTGCGTACTCAAAGATATCCTCTAACTTTCGAATCCATTCTTCAGCACAAGTTGAATCCGTAGACTGTCCATAAAAACTCGGTGGATGGAGTTGATAGAATCTTTCACAGCTGAATTCTCCTTGATTTGGACGTGGATTTCTTTGTTCTTCTCTTGTCTAATTCTGATCAAATTGGCGGCTTAATAAATCCACCAACCTTGTCAATGGATCAGTACTACTTTTACCGATGTCACCAACATCCTCTCGGACCTTCATCCATAGGTCTTCGTCCTCTCGACATTTTCTGTATTTCCTTAGAAATTCTCTATTATAAGAAAGGTAATAAATAACTTAAATTTTAAAAAAAAAATTACAGTTGATGAAGTGTCTCCATGTGAGAATTTGTGTTGTTAGGGTGTCTACATAACCATTTTTAAAACCTGGTGGGGGCTCTGATACCATATTGTAACATCCCGTTTTGAAAATCCTTCAAACATTTAGAGAATTTTTTTTTTCTAATTTAATTTAAAGATAAAATCATCTTTGATTACAGTGGAAGTCTAAAATACATGAACTCATCCTTAATTAAATAACAATACAACTTAAAACAATTTAAAAAAAAAACACTCATAATTTACATTAAAAAATTATAAAACATAATTATTACAAACCATACAAAATAGTTATCCAAAATATGTTTCTTACAACCTATTTTATAAACTGTAGCTTATCTTTAAACTTCAACTTCAAAACACTTACATTACACGAAAATGGTCATCTTCACACTAACAACCCAAATGCTCGCCATGGACACCCTTCATCATCAGTGATTATCATTCTAAGCATCAAACTCCTCACCTACATTATAAAGTCCTTCTAATAAGCCTAAAGCTCAATAAGACATGAAAACTATAAAATATATAACATGTCATGAACTTTTGTAAAAACTATACAATTTCATTTCGATTGTGACATTCATTCTTTTATTTAGTTACTGTACCTATGAAATTGTTATGAGGCAAACTATGATGGGAAATTGAGAGGTTAACTATGACGTCCACGTGAGACAACTATTCCAAATCCCTCCTCAACAACAAACTGTTACATGGATTCATGAATCTTCTTTTGTTCTTTCTTTGTATCATGTTCTGTTGTCTATGAAAATCATGCATGAGAAATTCGTGTTCGTTATTTTAAGTAAAACATGATGCATGATTCATTTACAATGCTTAATAAACAAAACATGCATTTATCATATCCTTGATTCTAACAAACATTATCAACAAAGCACACAAACAACCCTCAAATGAATTGAGGTCGGTGTATTGTGCATTACTCCCTAAGCAGTCCAGTATATCAAAGCATTAACAAACAATAATCTTAATCTTTATAATGTAGTCTCACTTAAGGGCTAATCACATGTATCATAATCTTACCTTAACTTCTGATGTCTATTGTTTCAACTTGGAAATGCACACTAAAAGCTTGAGAACATATATTGCCAAACCATTCACATAAATTTTTATGTTATAAGTCTCTGTTTTCACCAAAGCTTCCAAAATTCAAAATCAAGTTATACAACTTATTTTTCCTTAATTATAGGGCCAATTTTTTCCCTATAGTGTTTATTTCATTTGGTTAGAAGAACACTTGTCCATTTGAAAACTTTTAAAACATATTAAAAGCATAATACTCGAAATAGCCCAAAACTCCGAATTCACAATTCTCTGTTTTTTCATCATGTTATAAAAACCGTAACTTGGTTTATACTTCTCCAAAACCCTTAATTCAAAATCCAGAATTTCTATTATTAGGTCTACTATAACTCATTAGAAGACCTTGCTATCAAATAAACACGTCTAGGGCACAGAATAAATAGAAAACAGAAACTCCTTGATTTTATATTTAAAACTCTTTTCTGTTCCAGCAGTAACTTAAAAAATTCATAACCTAATTGGCACAAGTCCAAATTAGATAATTCAAAAACATATAGCTTTCCCTACATGTTTACTATAATTCTTTAGAAGAGCGTTAATCCATTTGAACACTCTAACATTTTTTAAAACAATAAACCCTAACCAGGCACAGTTTAATCCGAATTTGACTTTCATAACATTTAATTCATAAATCCTAACAAATAATCAAATCTTCAGCCAATAAAACTCTAAAAACTTCCATTGCTAAGAAAATTCGTTGGGATACTCATCTCCTTTGCTGTTTTCTTCTTCTTTCTTCTCGATTCACTCTTAACTCACCAAAATCTATGTTTTCTTCAAGTTTTTCTCATCAATCACTCAAGAATCCAAATCCCCTCTTTTCATCTCTCTTATTGTGTAAAATTCATATTTCCCTCTACCTCTTGGTCTTCTTATTTTGTTATTTTATTATTTTATCTTTAAAATATCTAAAACTCATCCAACCATCCATTTAAAGTGGTTAAATCTCAACCATTGATTATATTAATATAAAATAATACATATGAAATCTCTCTTTTACCCTTACAAGTGGTTAATATCTTCAATCCTAAAACCTATATATCCAAACAATCTATCTAATATACACAACAATATGATTCAATATCTACAAAATAATGCAAAATTCAACTTAAAAAGTGACTTAATTTACGAAATAGTAGGGTATTACAAGAAGTGTTCTTTTAGGGCTTCCAAAGTCTTCTTCTCCCCGAAATGACTAGCCAAGCGCCACCATGAGCCTCCTTGATTAGAGACTCTTGGATTCCTCCACAAGGAATGCAAAGTTTCCCCCTTTGAACAAGTAGCCATCCATGAGATGATAACCACACTCCACCTTTTTCGAACTCAAATCATACCAATGGCCAAAATCTTGGTCATCCTTATAAGCTTCCTTGATCTAATCAAAAGCAAAGAAGTTAGTAGAAAGTTTGGTTATGAGAACAAACCTCCTTGAGAGAGCATCGGTAACCACATTGCTTTCTCCCTTCTTATCTTAATGATGTACGGGTATCTTTCGAGAAACTTCACCCACTTTGCGTGTCTTCTATTCAATTTGCCTTGGCTCTTAATATGCTTGAGAGCTTGATGGTCAGTGTGGATGATAAATTTCTTGGATAAAAGATAGTGCTGCCAAACTTCCAAAGCCCAGATAACCGCATAGAATTCCTTATCATAAGTTGAATAATTCAAGGTGGCACCCTTTAGCTTCTCACTAAAATAACCTAGGGGCCTTCCTTCTTGCATAAGGACCGCACCAATTCCTAATCCGGATGCATCACATTCTACTTCAAAAACTTTTTGGAAGTTGGGAACCATAAGCACGAGGGCTTCACAAAGCTTGAGCTTGATCAACTCAAAGCTATCTTGACAACTCTTGGTCCATTCAAATTCTCTCCCTTTTTTGGTGCAATCGGTTAAGGGAGCAACAATGAAACTAAAACCCCGAATGAACCTCCAATAAAAAGAAGCAAGGCCATGGAAACTCCTCACCTCCGAGACATTTTTAGGAGTAGGCCAATTCCGAATTGACTCTATCTTGGCATCATCTACTTCAATACCATTCTTAGAAATAATGAATCCCAAGAAGTGGACCCGTTCTTGTACAAAAGCACAATTCTTCAAGTTACCAAAAAGTCTAGTGGTTCAGAGAGTATCAAATAGAAATCTAAGATGCACAAGATGAATGTGAAAATTCGGACTATAAATCAAGATATCATCAAAGAGGCCATACTTGGTCTTGAAAGTCGTCTTCCATTCATCCCCCTCCTTCTTTCGGATTTGATGATAGTCACTCTTCAAATCAACCTTGGAGAAATAAGTTGCCCCACTAAGTTCCTCCATCATATCTTCGAGTCTAGGAATCAGAAACCTATATTTGATTGTGATTTGGTTGATGGCTTGGCTATCCACACACATCCAAAAACTACCATCTTTCTTTGGGACTAATAAAGCGGGCACGGCACAAGGAGTCAAGGATTCCCGAATGTAACCCTTGTCTAGGAGCTCTTGCACTTTTCTTTGAAGTTCCTCCTCCAGGTTCAACCTATAAGATGGCCGATTAGGAAGCACCACTCCTGGTTGAAGATCAATTTGGTGCTCAATGCCTCTAAGGGGTGGTAACCCTTGTGGCAACTCCTCCGAAAAAACATCTTGGAACTCCTCTAGAAGTGCTCGGACCTCCTTAGGAGCTTCTCCAATCTCATCCAACCTCTCCCAGAAAATTAACATTACAATCGGTCCTCCTTCCATAATCGATTTCAACAACTCCGTCTTAGACATGAAAAAGTTGGATTTAGTTATACCTTCCTTCCTTGTAGCCTCATCCATAGCAACTTGATTCGGTCCGAGGGGAGCTAATTTGATTGCCCTCCCTTCAAACTTGAGAGAATAATGGTTGGTATAACCATCATGAATTACCTTCTGATCATATTGACACGGCGTTCCCGACAAAATGTGGCTTGCACTCATCGGCACTATGTAACAAAGCACTTGATCCTTGTATCTGCCAATTGAAAAATCTAATTTAACTTGTTTGGTCACCTTGATTTCTTCCTTGTCATTTAACCATCTCAACCGGTAAGGGCTCGAGAGACCACATTCGTACAACTCCCCCCATCTATGATAAGGGAGCATACCTTTTGGTGAATGAGGCACCTTCTATGGAATATGTTCTCCCTTTGAAAAGCCTCACTTCGGGCTTAGGAGGTTAGAGCCCTTCGAATCACTAGCAAAAAGGGTCCCTCTTGAGCATGAAAGACTTCCTCCTTGGATTCTTGCTCCTCCCAAACCTCTCCCGTTAATTCATCTTCGCTTATCACCTCATTGGTATCCTCTCTAAGAACCATGACCCTTTTGTTTGGGCATTGAGAGGCGATGTGGCCCAAGCCAAGGCCCTTGAAGCATTTGATCTCCCTTGTCCGAGGCCGATGGTTTTCATCATTGGGCTTCCCCTCATCGTCTTTCTTCTGGAAACTGGACTTCACATTAGAGGGTTTTTCCTCCACTTTCAAAAAGGGTTTGTAAGGAGGGGTGGTTTTGGGAGCGAACTGGTTAACCACCCCCTTTCCTTTTCTTTTCACTTGCCTCTACACTTTCATGGCAAGTTGAATGACCGCATCCATGGTATCAATCGGTTAGAGTTCCACTATGTCTCCAATCTCTTTGTTTAAACCTCTTAAGAACCTTGCAATGATCTGCTCTTTGGGCTCTTCAAGGTCACACCAAAGTTTCAAATTTGGTAAAGTACTCCTCCACCGAAAGAGTTCCTTGTGTTAAGGATTGGAGTTAAAGGAAGAGTTCTTGTTTGTAGTAAGCTCGGGACAAACCTCCTCCTCATGAGCATTTTCATGGCTCTCCACGAGGGAACATCATCATCTCTATCTCGTCTCCTTTGGGACTTCAAACTATCCCACCATAAACTTGCATAAACCGTGAGTTCCATGGAAACTAATTGCAATTTCAACCTCTCTGAATAGTTGTAACAATCAAATACCTTTTCCACTTTCTCAACCCAATGAAGAAACACATCTCTATTACAAGAAACATTAAATGATGGAATCATTGCCTTGATGTTTTTCATCGCGTCTTCAAGGTTGGGTAGTTCAATATATTCAAGATCCTCTTCAGAGTCCTCTAAGACTTGGCGTTGAGGTCTTATCACCCTATTCCAGGTTCTTCTTCTTGGAACGGGAGTTTGAGAGGATCTCATTGGAGGGAAGGTAGTCTCCAACCTTTGGAACATGGTTTCAAACTTCTTGTTGATCTCATCTAGCAGCCCTTGGATGCTAGATTTTGCTTTATCCGGGTTAGAGATCGCCGGAGGTCGGTGTTGTTGTGGAATATGATCTCGGTTAGGGTTGTTGTTGGCTCCACTTCGAGTCATCATTCTTTAACTCAACAAGCTAGCCAAAATGAGAGCAAAAATGGAAGAGTGGGAAAGGATAAATGGCTCTGATACCAAGTGATGTGATTTGGGTAAGGAATGAAGGAAAATAAAAAGGTGTCAGGTGAGATCCGGTTTGGAGAAAAAGCCAGAATTTAGGTGTTATTGTGATAGGCGATTCTCAAGTTGCATAAGGAGTTTGTGACTGAGATTTGGAGGGTTTGTTATGGAACAAAAGGAGAGTGTATCAACCAAAAATTAGGGTAATAGCCCAACGAAATCGGGAGTTATGAAGATGGGAGTATCGGGTGGTAAAAATTGGTTAGAACGAAGGGATTCAAGAGGATGGCTCTTAAAATTGGACGGTAAACGATGATGGAGAAGAGCTAATGAGGATTACACACTTACCCTAAGTCCACGGGGAAGTGGCTGAAGTCGTGTAGCATGACCTAACTCACCCTAGCTCGGAAGGGAAACTAAAACCTTGAAGAAACTCTCAGAAATTGCTAGATATGACTCACTAGAAAAAAAACCGATTCTTGGAGGGAGAACCGACCAAGGAGAGGAGGCAAAAGCACTCGCAAAAATTAAAACCCATGCAAAAGCCCAAACCCTAGTTAAGTGTTTGTGCAAAAATGTAAAAAGGTAAAACAAACTAAATAGAGAGTGAGAGAGAGAGAGAGAGATGAGGCTCTCCCTACATCTTGGGCTCGGTTTGGTGTCATTGCTACATGGGCCCGACTTGTACCCGGTTCAGTCTTCTCTTGGGCCACGGCCTTGATCTTTTTTCCATGACCTTCTAAGCTTGAAAACGGTTTGAGGCATGGTTTTGTGAATGGCATCCCGAGGCATGTCAGTTCATCTTTCTACAATTCCAATATTGATATTCACTACCATTTTTCTTTTTCAATTGATAATTTGATTTTGACATGGAAGGACTCTTTGTTAAGTTGTTCAACTCTTGACAGAATTGGAGCAAGTGAGAGGAAAAAGATAAGAGAGGTGAGATTATTAAAGGGATGGGGCCCACTGAAAAGTTTGAAACACGAATGATATATTTGAGTGACATACTTATCCGAGTGAAATGAGTGAGGGAGTGTAGTGAGGTCCATTAAATTATTACCTTTTTCTATAATATTTTCTTGCATGTTTAACTTATTACATATCTCGAACTCTGACAATGGTGTCTCACCACAATTCAATGACAACCTTCAGTTTAACATCTTGATGGGTGAAGTGAAAAAATTAATGAAAGACCAATTTCACCGTATCAATAAGTGGTTGAATAATGTTGAAATGCTCAACAACAACAACATCGACAATTACACAATCGAAATAGACAAGAAAGAAATCCTCCCTGAAGAGGAAAAGATGAGTTTGTAAATGAAACTGATAGGAATGATGACATTTCAAACTATGATATTCAGAAAAATAAAAAAAATCCAGAGAAGCTCTTAACAGGACAGATGATAGCTTAAACAACATCAAGATGCAAAACACACCTTTCGAAGGAAATAATGATCTATACATATTTTAAGTGGGAAAAGAAGGTTGAATCATTCTTTGACTACCACAACTATTCAAAATTGAAAAATGTAAGACTTGATGTGATTGAGTTTTTTTATTATGTTATTACTTGGTATGATCAATTAACCTTAAGCACGAGAAGAAATAGGAAAAGACCTATTGATACGTTGGACGGTATGAAATCCACCATGAGGAGAAGATTTGTACTAAGCCAATATTATCGAGGTTTATGGCAACATTTGCACAAACTCAAGCAAGGTACAAATATCGAGAAAAATACTTGAGGTAACCACATTTAGAGCCAATATAGAAAAAGATAAAAAAGCCACAACGGCTAGATTTTTAGAAGGACTCAATCTAGAAATACAAAACAATCAAGTTGCAACATTATATGGAGTTGGAAGATATGTTGCACATGGAGGTTAAATTAGAAAAACTGAAAAAGAAAGGGTGACTACTGTTCTTCTTTGAGCAATAATTTTTCTAATTGGAAGCCTAATTACATATCTAGTCAGCGAAGGGGTAACACATCTAGTCAATATCATAACAAGAACGTTATGGTGATACGAGATAATAGAGAAATCGAGATGGATTGTGACTCTAAAGTTGATAGCATGACGAATCCGAAGAAGAGTATGTTGTGAAAGGAGTGTTACTAGTTACACAGAGAGTATTTAATGTTTAACCAAAAGTAGTTGATGATGGCGTACAATGAGAGAACCTCTTTCACACTAGATGCCATTTTCAAAACAAGGTATGTCGTATGATAATTGATAGGGGAATTGTATTAATGTTGCAAGTAATACGGAAGGAGATACCACTGATTTGTGGCATCAAACATCAAATCGACTTGGTACCAAGAGCTACGTTACCTAACAAACCATCTTATCGTAGCAGCTAAGACAAGACAAATGAGCTCCAACGACAAGTAGACAAACTTTTAGCTAAAGGTTATATTAGAGAAAGCCTAAGTCTTTGTACAATTCTTATTTTACTACTTTCAAAGAAAGGAGGAGAATGAAGGATGTGCATTGATAGTAGAACTATCAATAATATCATGGTAAAATATCATGGTAAAATATTGCATCTCTATTCCTCGTTTACATGATATGCTAGATGATTTGCATAGTACCGCCTTGTTTTAAAAAACTGGCCTAAAAAGTGGTTTCCACCAAATTAAAATGAAAGAAGGCAATACATTTAAAATAAAGAATGGATTGTATGAGTGGTGAGTTATGTCATTTGGGTTGGCAAACACTGTCAGTATGTAACAACCCTCATTTATTTTTAGAATTTGTGACTTTAAGATAGAAGTGTTTAAGATTATTTTTATGAATGCTGGGTAAATATTAGAGTGTAAGGTATTTTGGATATTAGTAAATTAGTAGGTCGAAGGTGATGAAGAAAATAATGGTTAAGCGGTCGACACCATGGTTAAGCGGTCGACACCTTGGTCAACCGGTCAACACATTAGTAACCGGTCAACATAGGATAGCTCTCGGGGATTTAAGTGGTCGACACCATGGTTAAACGGTCGACACCTTGGTCAACCGGTCGACACATTAGTAACCGGTCGACATAGGATAGCTCTCGGGGATTTAAGCGGTCGACACCTTGGTAAACCGGTCGACACATTAGTAACCGGTCGACATAGGATAGCTCTTGGGAATTTAAGCGGTCGAAACCATGACGAACGGTCGACACCTTCCCAGATTAAGTTGAAAAGTCAGTCAAAACCTGGAGAAATCTGATTGGTGGACGTAAAGGAAAAATTATTTTTGTTTAATTAAGGACATAAGAAGGCATTGTCTGCCATTTCCTTCCAGCCACAATTTCTTCTCTCTATTTTTCTCTGAGTTCTCACGTCTTAACAAAGGAGAGTGAAATTGAGAAAGAAAAGAGGTATTGTGAGAGAAAAGAGTGAGAAAGTGAGTTATCTCAAGAGAGGTGAAGTGGAAAACTCTAAAGTTTTCATGGAGGCTGAAGTTCAAGTTATTTTTCTATCCTTTAAAGTTATCTTAGGTTTAGTGATGGTATGGTTTGAATTAGTGGATAAAAACGAATGATTTCATGCCAAGAGATGTTAAACCAATTGATTATGTACAAAGTTAGGGTTTTGGAGATTCGGTCGATATGTGGTACGCATTGGAGTTTGTTTCCTTTATAATAGTTAAAATAGACTCTTAGAGTGATCTATAGCCATTTGAATCACTCAATTTAGAGCTTTGTAGACAAAATTATGGATGTTGCAAGTTAGTAGACGGAACTAGGAGAGGACTGCGGTCGACCCCTTTAGGTTAAGTCGACCGGTTCCCGATTTCCAGAATGCATGCTCTCTGTTTTGTCAACATTGGTTGACACTTCATGTTACATTAGTTTTCCAAATTTAGTGTCTTCTAAGAAGTTATAGTAGACTCTTTAAGGAACAATTTGACATCTTGAGCATCACAAATGGATCATTATCGAGGAAGTTATAGTTGTTTGAAGTTGGAATAAAAAGTTGTGACTTTATGCAATAAACTGGTCATGTTACCTGATTTTTTATCCTTGAATGATCTATATGTTTAGGTCATCAATTGGATTAAAAAGAGACTCAAGTGGATTAGTTCAAGCTAGCTACTAAGGTAAGTTAGTACTAAGATTGTTTGGCCCTTAAGTGGGGCTGCATTGCAAAGATTAGGATGTATGTTTGATGTGTGTTGTATGCTTATTTTCATATTATGTTTGATGTGATTTAAGTAATGTTTCATAGTCACATAGTCATGCATCATAGTTTTACAAAATGTCAACGAAATGATTTCACGCATTGTTTTACAACGTAGTTGGAGGTAAACGAGATATAATTGGTGGTATGAGACGCTAATTATGTTCTATCTCCAATGAATTAAGAACTTGAATATCATAACAGTAAAGTAAATGGTTATTACAGGGATGAACACTCCAAGTAGTAATGTAAGTGGGCCCAGTAGAAGTTGAAGTAGGTAGAAGGCAGTGTTCTTGAGATCCTGTAATATTTCCAAAGATAAAGAAGATATGAAACCTAAGAAACGTGAATGAAATTGTGCATTGTTTTATCAACAACATAGCATATTCATGCATTGCATTTTTATAGTCATGCTACTTACTGAGCTTTAGGCTCATAATTTATGCTTTGCAATGTAGGGAATATAATGGAGGAATAGGTGCAAATGACTGATCAAGTAGTTAGAGTAGACGAGTGTCCAAATGATACAGTTATTGAGTGACTATCGGTGAGGAGTGACGTATGGACACAACACAGTCATAATTGAAAATGTTTTGAAGGTTTTGAAGATGTAATTAAATTGTATATATTATTTTGGAGTGATGAAGTACAAAGGTTTTGAAAATGAATGTATCTTAAGTTTAACTATTTTCTTCCGCAGTAGGTTTAAATTATTAAATGCTTATCTATTTTTGATAAAAGGTGGAATTGAAATCGTTATTTACAAAGGAATGAATGTTTTTCAATTTAACAGTTTTCCTTGTTAACTAATTTATAAATTAAAGATAGTTTTAGAAACTAAAGTAACAAGTGTTCCACCAATGTAAGTAAGTAAGTAAGAACCCAGTAACGGACCGGTTCTCGGGTCGTCAGTAAGTAAGAAAAGCAGTAAGCAGTAAGAAAAGCAGTACTTTCATGAGTTTGATGAATCAAGTTTTACGTAGGGGTGGGCATGGGCCGGTTTTGGCCGGTTCCAACCCAGTTCAAAACTAGACCCGTGACCCACGGGTATTGTTAACTAGAACCAGCACCTTGAGTTTTTGGAATCGGCACCGAACCATGAATGCATGTTCGGTGCCGGTTCGGTGCCGATTTCAAGAGCAAAGATTTTATAAAAAAACTTTATAATTAGACTAAGCCAACCATCAATTAATCAAACTACCCAAACAACAAATGATAATTCAAAATATCCAAACAACAAATAATAATTCAAAATATCCAAACAAAAAATGATAATTCAAAACATCCACACAACAAATGTTAATTCAAATAAATCTAATCCGATCGTCAATAAAGAAATTGCTTCATCATCTTCAAATTTCAAAAGTGGCATCAATGGTAGAATCTACAAAAAATGACACTTCTCACATTAGTATCAAATCTAATCAAACTTTAATATTGATCATCAATTAAGAAATTATTTCATCGTCTTCAAAGGTGCCATCAATAGTGAAATCTACGAAAAACAAATCACATGTTAGCAATTATAAAATAGAGCAAAAAATATTTGATTAAAGTTCGATAAAATTGTAGTTAACCTGAATCAAATCATATGTTATTGTTGGTACTCGTAGGAAGCTTGAAAGGATTAAAGGATTTGAGCCAACTATAAGTGCATATAAGAGCTTTATTTTGCTATCATTTTGTGAATTTTCATCACTTGTAGAATTCATCCTACATAACCGAACCGGATAATAAAAAACAGAAGGAAAAAACAGCAACCAATCGAAAAATTTATCCAATTTCTACACAAAAAAATGAATGTTTTACATTCACCAAACAACAAACACTTAGATTTTCAAAATTTGCCAACTTTTTTCTCAAAAAACAGCAAAAAAAAAAGTTCAAAAACAGAACCGTACCCGATAATTGTTCAAAACACAGCAACCAAGTTTTAAAGTTTGTACAAACCAACTTTTTCCCTTGATTCGTAAGCTTTTTTTGAACAAAACACAGCAAAAAACCTTAAACAACATAACCATACCCGACTATGAAACAAAACAGGAACCAAGTAAGCAGTAAAAGCAAATAAACGGATGAAACACTAACCGATTGTCGATTGGTGGAGGTCTTGCAGCTGCTGGCTAGGAATCAAGCTCGGAGAGTCACGACTGAGAGCTGCGTCGGGCGGAGGTCCGGCGTCAGGTGGAGGATAGGGCGTCGGGGCAGCGGAGTTCAGGCAGAGGTCCGACAGAGGTGAGGCGTTAGTGCAGCGGTAGTCGGCAGTGAAAATTAGAATGAATAAGATTAGGTTTAGGTTAAGTTTAGTATTTATAGTGGGTTTTTTTTTTTGTTCAACGGCTTTTTGAAGAATAAACCATTGCCCGGACTTTTTTTTTTTTAAAAACCGTTACCATGAATTTCGTATCATATAACCGGTCGGGGAAGAACCGCTCGGTTCCAGTTTACCGGCTGGCCCGGGCCGATTTTGCCCACCCCTAGTTTTACGTCAATTCATTGGTAAATTTGTTGTTGTTCATTTTGATGACATACTAATCTACAACAAGAGTATTAATTATCATATCTTACATTTAAAAGAAGTATTTTTGGTACTTAGGAAAGAAAAATTATTTGTTAATCGGAACAAGTGCACATTTTGCTCAAATCATGTGTTGTTTTTGTTGCTAGTCGGCAAGGAGTAGGGGTAGGCACCCGCCTGTTTTAGCCTGTTCCAACACGATTCAAAACCGGACTCGTGACCCACATGTATTTTTACCCAGAACCGGCACCAGGAGTATGTGGAACCGGCACCGAAAATACGTGGAACCGGCATCGAACTGTAAATGCCAGTTTAGTGCCAATTTCAAGAGTCACAAATTTATCAAAAAATCCGCGTGATTCGACCAAGTATATCATCAATTAAATATAATCAAACTACCCAAACAACAAATGATAATTCAAAATATAAGTTCCAAAAAAATTATACTTCTCACAATAGTATCTAATCAAATAAAACTAAGCTGGTCATCAATTAAAAAATTACTTGATCATCTTCAAAGTTCAAAAGTGTCATCAATGGTGGAATCTACAAAAAATGAATCACATGTTAAACATAATCAATTAAATATAATCAAACTACCGAAACAAAACATGATTATTGAAGCACAAGATTTTCAAATTCGTAAACTTTTACACAAAAACTGAATGTTTCACATTCACCTAACAACAAACACTTAGATTTTCAAAATTCATCAACTTTTTTTTCCCAAAAAATAGTAAAAAAAGTTCATCAAATGGAACTGTACCCAAGAATAAACAAAAAACAAAAATCAAGTTCTAAAAATCAGCAACTAAGTTTCAAAAGTTTGCATAATTTATCCAATTTCTACACAAGAAATTGAATGTTTCACATTCACCAAACAGAAAACACTTAGATATTCAAAATTCGTTAAATTGTTTCCTAAAAATAGAAAAAAAAAGTTCAAAAAATGGAACCGTACCCGACAAAAAATAAAAAACAATAACCAAGTTCTAAAATTTGCACAATTTATCCAATTTCTACATAAAAATTGATTGTTTCACATTCATCGAATGACAAACACTAACCGACTATAAAAAACAGAAACCAAGTAAGCAATAAATAAAAATAACCGGATGAAACACTAACCAAATGTCTTGGTTGGGGTCTTGCGGCTGTCGGCTAGGAATCGAGCTTGCAGAGTCACGACCGAGAGCTGCGAAGGGCAGAGGTGAGAGTGCCAGACATAGGTGAGGGTGTTAGCTGGTGAAAATTAGAAGGAATAAAATTAGGTTTAGGTTTAAGTTTATTATTTATACGATAGTTTTTTACGGTTCAAGGGTTCAGCGGTTTTTAGAAGAATAAACCATAGCAAGGAGTACAAGTTGACAAAGAGAAAGTTTTGGCGATTCAGGAGTGGTCGAGACCAACAAATGCCAACCAAGTTCGTAGCTTTCATGGACTTACGAGTTTTTATCGTTGTTTTGTTAAAGATTTCATTACCATTTTTGCTCCACTCACCAATGTGAATAAAAAGAATGTGGTATTTAAGTGGATGGAAGAGCGGGAAGAGGCATTCCAACAGATTAACCAGAGGCTAATAAATCCAATTTTTTGGATTTCATTGAAAACATGATAACATTACCTATTGGCACAAGAATTCATTATTCGCACAAATCACAAGTCCCTCATGTTTCTCAAAACCAACACAACTTCAACAAACAATATGCTAGATGGATAAGGTTCTTAGAGCCATTTCCAAACCTTATTCATTATTAGAAAGGTAAAGAGAATGTCGTGGCTGATTTCTTTTTCAAGAGCTAAACGACTTTGTTTTGAGCTCATAATAGATATTTACCCTTTTGATAATAATTTTGGAGAACTTTACAGGAATTGTGAAAAGCTAATTTCGGGAAATACTACAAGAATGATGATTTTCTTTTTAAGAAAGATAAATTATGTGTTCTTGGTTATTTGCTTAGAGAACTTTTATTGAGGGAAGCCATGGAGCGAGCCTTATAGAACATTTTGGGATAGCCAAAACCTTAAGTGTCATCCAAGAACACTTTTATTGGTCATATCTGTAAAGGGATGTTGAAGGATTTTGCAATAGATGTATGACGTGTAAACAAGAAATGACTAGAATCCAACTCAATGACTTGTACATGTTACTACCCATACCTAACGTTCCTTGGATAGATAAATATCTCCATTGATTTTGTACTGGTTTTGCCTCGAAGTAAGAGAGGTAATAATTTGATTTTCGTTGTGGTAGATAAATTTTTCAAAATGGCACATATTGCTGATTTGTTCGTTCAATAAATTTTTAGAATCCATGGGATTCCTAAGATCATGGTATTTGATAGAAATGCAAAAATTTTCAGTTATTTATGAAAAACATTGTGGGGTAAATTAGTTACAAAACTCCTAATCTCCACCACTTTCCACCCATAATTTGATAGACAAACAAAAGTTGTCAATAAGGTCTTATCAACATTACTACGATCCATCATGAAGACAAACATAAAAAAAATTGGGAAGAGTTTCTACCACATGCTGAATTTGCTTATAATTGCTATGTTCATTTAAGTTTTCCCTAACTCCTTTGAATTTATCTCCTTTATCTATTTTCGAGCGTGTCTGTTCAGTTTGAAATAAGAAGGCAAAACTCGTTAAAAGACTTCATGAGACTATTAGGCAAAATATTAAGAAATAAACTGAACAATACATGAAACACGCTAACAAAGGACAACGAAGTATCATTTTTGAACTAGGAGATATGGTGTGGTTGCATGATTTCCAATGAAAAGAAAATCTAAACTACACTACGTGAATATGGCTCTTTTCAAATTCTCAAGCACATCAACAAAAATATTCTTTTTCAAAGAAGAGTTTTTAGTTTTAAATTATAAAATTAGAACTTGTAACAAAAATAAAACCCAATCCTTTCATAATTTCATTCAGCACATCGACTTTCACTTCAGTTCAGTTTCATGTATTAATTTTTATAATAATTACTTTAACTTTGTAGAAGAGAAAAAATACAGATAAAGTTGCTAACAATTCTATTCATAACAATTTCCAAAATTGTCTAGTTTCATGCTATTTTTCTGAAATGCCAATATTTGACAAATATTCCAACAACCCCGATGTTTTCATCCATTTTCTGATTAATACAATGCAAATGTCGAATTACTTGTCTAAATGTCTTTAGAAAAGGTCTTTAAATCTATGTTTAATTGCAATCTCTAAAAGTCATGCAAATGTCTCATTTTGGAGCCATTTCGATGCACCTACTTTTACAAATAAGGCCACATTTAACCAATCTTTAGGAGGAAATCCCATTCGTAGGCTTGAAAAAAATCATTCCCCAAAGCAGAAGCGCCTGATCCCTATACCTTTAATGGGAATCTGAGGTACGTAAATCTCTTTGTACGCGTGCCATTCACAATCTTTTTTTTCATTCATCTTGTTCCATAAAGATTAAATCCTTACCTTTTTAAGAATGACAATAAATTACCTTTTTAAGATATTGCAAAGTGAACAAAGACCTAGGATGGGGGATTCCTCCTCCTTACGTATTGGGTAAGATTTGTTCTTCAAGTTAATTTTTTTATTTACTTTTGATATACAGAAAACTCTAGCATTCTTAACTCAGTATTACAAAAGAACTCTTGTTTTGTCTATAGATGTAGGTAGAAAAGAGGTTTCGAGGATGTGGAAGAGAAAACAGTTATAGTAGTATTTGCTGCCAATTCAAAATGTTAGTTTAAATAAATGATTAATTCATAGTCAAGGTCCGGCCCAAGTGCAACCTATGCACATAAGTTTAACTTAAAAATATTATAACTCTTGCTACATATGTCTGATTGACATGATTCAAGAATGTATTGTTTATTTTCGACGTGTACTACAACTTTCAAGAAAAAAACTAAACTTTATTAAATGTCAAAGCTACTCGTTATTAAAGAGTCCTTAAAATTTTTTAGACTTTTAGTTTCTAAATCCTAATTATTTTTGATTTTGGGATTCCATAACTTTTCCAGTCAATCTCTAATTACAAAAATTCTAACATCAAAAGGTTATCAGATTGTATATTCCAACTTTGTAGAAAGACTTTATTAAATGTCATTAAACCTTTCGTACTTAATTATTTTTCTATAACTATTTAATTTTTCCATATAATTGAATAAACTGAAGCTTTAAAACTTAACATTGATTATTCAAATCTATTATTTAATTCTCTATCTGTACACTATATAATCTAATGTTATATGTTTATTCCTTAAAAGTGGATATCATCAAATTTCCATGAAAGAAGGCGATTAGTAAAAAACGACATTCAAAATAAAACATGGATCGTACGAGTGGTTAGTTATGTCATTTGGCTTGACAAACGCTTCTACCACGTTCATGAGGTTGTTGAATTACATTTTAGTCTCATTCCTAAGATGATTTGTTATTGTTTACTTTGATGACATATTAAGCAAGTGAATTGATGATTATGTTCTACACTTGAAATAAATATTTTTGATACTTAGGAGAGAAACATTCTATGTCAATCTAAACAAGTGAACTTTTTGCACATATCACATTGTGTTTTTGGGCTTTGTTGTTAGCAAGCAGCGAGTAAAAGTTGACCAAATGAAAGTTGAAGCGATTCAATACCACCACAATTCAAGTGTGATTATGGACTAGCAAGTTTTTACTATAGTTTCGTTAAGGATTTCAGCATCGTTTCTGCCCCACTCACTATGGTCATTAAAAGAATGTTAGTTTTAGGTGGACAAAAACTTAAAAGCAGGGATTCTTAAAGATTAAGTAAAGGCTAATTATTTTATTTTTGTTGGCAATACTAAACTTTGAGAAACTATTTGAAGTTGAGTGTGATACATATGACATTGGAATCAGAGCAGTTCTAAAGCAAGTTAGTCGCCCGATTGCCTATTTTAGTGAAAAGTTAGGAGGAGAAACCCTAAACTATACAACATATAACAAATAATTGTATGTGTTGGTTAGGTGTTTTAAAACTTGGCAGTATTTTTTACTAGCACACAAATTTATCATTTAAACAAATCTTAAGTTCTTGAAAGGCTAGCACAAGCTCAACAAAAGTCGTGCCAAATGGATGAAATTTCTAGAGTCGTTCCTTACATCATCCACTTCAAGAAAGTTAGGAGAATTTTGTAGTTGATGCTCTTTCTCATAGATACGTTCTCATTTTCACTCTAGGTAGTAGATTATTTGTTTTTGAACTTATCCAAAATTTATAGTTAGGTGTACCAGTTTTGGAAAGTTAAATAAGTCTATTGAAAAATCTACCTCTAGAGAGTAATGATCCAACACCATGGTTTGGACCCACCAAAACTCATTTATGATGTACTTGGGTAGATATTTTAATAGATTTTTTGTTAGGATTACCTAGAAGTAAAAAGAGGTAATAATTCCATCATTATTGTGGTCGACAACTTTTCAAAGATGACTCACTTTATTCTATGCCACAAATCCAATGATGTAATGAGCAGGTTGACTCACGTATGGCAAATTTATTCTTTTGAGAGGTTGTTAGGATTCAGAGGATTCCTAAGACTATAGTCTCATATAGAGATGTCAATTTCTTAAGCTATTTTTAGAAGACTTTGTGGAACAACTTAGTAACACAATTATTATTCTCCACAGCTTGTCACTCCCAAATAAAGGTCGCCAATATAGCTCTTTCTAATATTGAGAGCTATCATAAAAAGAAATCTTAGAACTTGGAAAGATTATCTGCTGCATGTTGAATTTGCTTAAATCGTTCTTAAGTCCACGAGGCAGAACATCGAGACACGCAAGACACGCGTTAAACAATACATGAAACATGCTAATAAAATTGTCGATGAGTCATTTTTTAACCAAGAAATTGAGTTTGATTACACATGAGTAATGACCAGTTCCCAACTCAAAGAAGATCCAAACTTCTTCCACGCGTAGATTGTCGTTTTCAAATTCCTTGGTGCATCAATGACAATGCTTATCGTTTGGATCTTTTGGTTGATTATAATGTTCTTGCAGCTTTTAATGTTTATGATTTATCTCTATTTGTTATGGATGATATTTTTACGTATGTTTATCGATACTGTCGAGCCAAGCTAAATGAGCCAAACATACGTAAAAATATTTGTTATTTGTAAAAAAAATTACATATCATTGAAATTAAGTTGTATGAATTCTAAAAACTACAAGTGTAAAAAATTACATATAAAAAAATTACAAGTGAAAAAAATTATATATAAAAAATTACAAGTATAAAAATTACATAAAGTTACACTTTAGAAATTAATAATTTTTGAATTCTAAATTTTTGAATTCCTCTATTAAATCATCATCTGATTGTTGGTTTCTTGAAATTGCATCGCTCCAATCATACAAGCATATTAACGCCTCCACGAGATCTGGTCCAAGATTTTCCCGTCGATCGCCGAACACTCGTTCACCTACACTAAAAGCAAACTCGGAAGTTACAGTAGAAACATAAAGAGTTAGTAAATCACGTTCTATTTTAGAAAGAATCGGATAAATGACCACGTTAGTTTTCCACAAACTCAAAATATTGAATGCATCATCACGAGGAAGTTGATAACGAGGGTCTAAATAAATATCGAGTTCATTCTGATCGGAACCATAAGAATAGACATCGCTATCAATTTCTTCATCAATGACATCCATACTATTAATTGGTTGTAAAAAACGAGAACTACCACTACAAGTAGATGCAATATTAGACAAATTAAATTAACGAAAAGTACTATATTTATGTTGGTAAGAAACAAATAAATTAGAAGGATGATTTCTTAATGAAGCTACCAAAACTACTGTCATTAGCCCTAAGTTATCAGAAATCGTATCAAGCATCAATTTACAATATTTAAGTTTATATCTATGATGCATAATGCAAGCAAATAAAAAAATGTTGGGTATGTCAAGCTAATGTTTTTTAAATTTCGTTTCTATTTTTTCGACGATTTCAAAAAATTCATCTATTTTTTATATCTCTCGAAAGTACCCGTTAAGTTTACAAATATAGGAAGAACAAGATGCGTAGTCTGGTAATAAAATCTCGAACATTCTTTAGTAACTTCGAAAAATAGTTTCAAAAAATAAAGAAATAAATTAGTCATATTACAACTACAATTATATAAAGTAATACCTTGTGTTTTTTTACTAATAAAATCACAAATTGCATTCAAATACGGTTTAACATGTTCTAACATTAAATACGTTGAATTCTACCTTGTTGATACATCCGTTTTTAATTTTCTAGGTCGAAGATTAGCCGCTTTCCAAAATTCTTTATATTCTTGTTGTCGGGAATTAGAAGAAGTAATAAAAGAAATTGCATTTCTAATTACATCAATCTACGGGAAAATAAAATGCATGTCATCTTTAACAATTAAATTTAAAATATGACAAACACAACGCATATAAAATAGTGAAGATTGACAACTATCAAATTGAAATAATCTTTTAAATTACAAAACACAAACATCATTAGTAGAAGCATTATCTAAAGTAATACTAAAAATTCTATCTCTAATACTATACTCTTGTAAAATAGCTACAATGTATCGATAAATAGTTATTACATTACGAAAATATTCACAACTACGAAATCCTAATATTCTTTTATGAAATTGTCAATTATCATCAATGAAATGAGAAGTGACGACTATATATCTGAGTGCATTAGGTGCACTCTATAAGTAGAACGTAATATAAATACATATAGTAAGTGCGTGAAAATAATGAAACTACATCATTTTTTATATTAATGTACATTTTAATGATGTCACTTCGCAAAGTATTACAAGGAATTCATTTAAAACTAGGGTTAACGTATTCTTTCATAAATTCCTCAATGACTTCGCTATCAAATATCGATAGCGGGACTTCCTTTTGTGCGACATATTTTGCAGCACATTCACGTAATTTTTCGTATGAATACACAAAATTTTCACCACCGACACTTAATTGTAATTGGGTTCGGTCGCTCGTTTGCTCGTGTGCGTGACATTTTTTATAATGTCGACCAATAGTGCTAGTGGTAGATTCGTACGCAGTACTTTGCACAATGTTTGCATTGCACCCTATTTTCAATTTTTCTTCTTATTTGTATTTTTTTCAATTCAAAATGTTTCTAAACATCCAACGTTTTTTATTTTTTAGATTTAGGTGAAGATTTGGATGCACGTACGGATGTGTGACCCATAAAAAATGCGGGATTAATAAATCCAATTTCTTGAAGGCCGTCATCATCGGATGGAAACAATTCACATTGTTCGTAATATGCATCCATATCGATGTAAATTAATAACAAAAAAAATTGTAAATTGATATCATTCACCAATTACTCGATAATAACTTTTACGTTGTAATTGATGTTTAAAATTTCACGGTTACGACTACTGCAAAAAAAAATTAGTTAACAGTACAAATTAACATTATCGATAACTTTACAAATTAAGTTTACGCATACCTCGATGAATAATTGATAGTTGTTTGAATAACAATCAAATACATGAGAAAATTTTTTTGGTCAAGTGAAATTGAGAGTGTGGGAGCTGGAGAGAATTCGAGAGAAATCGGTAAAAAAATTTGACACCCCTCCACCCTTTTTTTTATATTATCTACAAATCGTTGGATGATCTAATAGTAAGATTTTTGACAGTTGGATGATCCAACGGTCAGATTTTTCACAATTGGATGATCCAACATACATATTTTGCACCGTTGAAATCATCCAACAGTCAGCAAAATCCAACCGTTGCAGCGTTGTATCCTGCAACGGTTGAACTTTGAGAGAGATAGATAGAGAGAGAGTGTGAGAGAGGAGAGGAGAGCCGAGGGCCTGATGGGCCGTCCAAAAATGAGCGGCGCACAGTGGTCGGAAATGGGCGTACACGTGACCCGGGTAAGGTACCGTTCACGGCGGTCGGAAAAAGGAGTCGGGCGAATTTAGAAATTGGGGTGCAGAAGTGTAATGAGATTGAAATGTAGGGGATTTGAGGGAAATTTATGGAGATGGCTCGGATGAAAAGAGGGTAACTCGGGTGAAGGAAATGAGGGCCGGAATCGGCTTGTGGAGGAAGTTTGAAGGCTCGGGAGATGAGATGGGATTTTTAGGAAGGATGAAGTCGGATGATTCAAACACTTGAGCGATCAAAGTGTTGGAATCGGTAGACCTTGGATGCTCTCGGATGTGACTCACCGATCGGGCACTCAAGGGTTGACGGAATTTGGCCGGATATGACTCACCGGAAGAAAAGCCGTCGGAAAGAGCTTCAACCAAAAGGGTTTGAAGGTGCTAAGCACAATTCTATTAAAATTCTCTCTGCCTTCTAAGTGAAGGTCAATACACTTAAATAAACTTAAAAATAAAAACTAAAGTAAATGAAAAAGAAATAAAACTAAGCCCTTGGATGAGACGGACGTCTTGGATCGCTTGGGAGAAGATCTTCTTTGACCAAAATTGGACCAACACGCTCCCCTTCAGCTGATGGTTCGAGCCAATGAAGATATGCTCGGCTGAATTTGAAAAGTGACCGTGGTGGACCAAGGTTTGATGAGGCTTCGGGCATCAATGGATTTGATGCGTGCCAATTTAAAATAAATGGTCCTGATGCCTTTCACTTCAGCTGGGAACTCGAACCAATATGGATAAGCTAGGCAAAATTTGAATGGAAGTAGTGGTTGACCGAGGGTGGACTTCCGGTTGACCATGTTTCGGCCATCTAAGGACTTTCTGCTTGCGAATTTGAAATGAAAGGTCCCGATGCATCCCCCTTTAGCTGAGAATCCGAAAAAATATAGATATGCGCGGCGGATTTGGAATGGAGACCAAGGTGGCATGGGGAAGACCTTCAGTTGACCATGTTCCGGGCATCACGGGATTTGATGCGTGCGAATTTGTAATTTAAGGTCCAGATACATCCCCCTTTATATGAGAATCCGAAATAATATAGATATGCGCGACGGATTTTGAATGGAGACCAAGGTGGCACGGGGAAGACCTTTGGTTGACCATGTTCCGGGCATCACGGGATTTGATGCGTGCCAATTTGAAAAAGAGGGTCCCGATGCATCCCCCTTTAGATGATAATCTGAAATAATATAGATATGAGCGGCGGATTTTGAATGGAGATCAAGGTGGCACGGGGAAGACCTTCGGTTGACCAAGGATGAGCGTGCGTGCTGACCGGGGTTGACCATATCCCGCATATTGAGGGATCCACGCGTGCCATTTTGAAATGCTGTTGTCATACGATCCTTTGATCAATATGGCAGCTTTGGCGCGGATTCTTTGGATGAAAATCCCTCTTGTTCCACCGATGGCTCGATGGACGGTTTTCGTGTGCGCAGTTTGATCTTATCTCCTGTCATCACGGGATTTGTCCGTGCCATTTTGAAATTGTAACTTCAGACACTCCTAGGTTGTCCGAAAGAAGATAAGGGCACGAGTATTTCTCATGTAAAATCTTGGTTGGCCGTTGATGTCTTGAAGCGTGTCCCGCGGGTGCCTATGTCTCGGACATCGATAAATCCTCGTGTGCCAACTCGAATATTGTCCTTTCCTTGACCAAATAATTGGATTACTCACGGATTTAAGTCAAGTTTCCAATAGGATTTGGTCAAGGTCTCCTAGTTGACCGAAGGTGGACTGTGTCTTCACCATGGTTCGGCCGCCTTCTCCCTTTGTGGGCCTTTGTGCGTCTTCTTCTTTGGGCTGTTTTCTTCCTTCTCCAAAGTTATTTGCTGATAAAAATAAACCAAAAGTAAATGTGACCTAATGATGGTCACTTATTCAATTGGGCCGAAATCCTAGAGTATTTCGGCACGGTCGACGACCAAGTCTACGCTCGTCGTCGGGGCTTGGTCCATGATGTGCTCCGATTGCACATCAGGGCCCGAGGCCGAGAGGGGAACCGACAGGAGAGGAGCGATGACGACGATAAGAAAGGACAGCGACGACCGCGAGCGAGGTCGAGCGACAACAGGCGACCATGAGCGTTGGTGACAATGAGAAGCGACGGCGACGAAGACGACGACGAGCGCGACAACGACGACGACAGTGACAGATTCGACGCTACGAAGACCGAAGAAGGACGACAACCGACGATACACAGACGACGACGCCGAATCAAGCTGCGGGAGGGGAGCGCCAGAGCTGGAGGGGGAGACCGAAGGAGGGTATTCGGGGCTCGCTCTCTCAAGCTCCCGAGCCCTGATGTGCTACCAAGCCCATCGGATACCATGACACCGAGCCCGTCGACCACACCCTCGGCCACCACACCGTTTTCTAACTTAGTTGCTCATTTTGCAGGTACCTTAGCCTCGACAACTCCAACCGAGGTTGATAGGGAGCAACCAAGACGAGTGCTCACATGGCACCCACAAGGCTCGGCCTACCCGGAATGCGACACGGCCCACGCCGTGCCACATTAAGGGTCTCGACCACCTCCGAAAATAAGTGACTAAGTGTCACATTTCTTTTCAGCAAATAAAGACTTGAAGAATAATAGAAGCCCAACCCAAAGATGAAAGCAAACGCACGAGTCAAATTATAGTGCGCCCATTGGAGAAAATCGTTCGGCAAAGCCGCGCAACGCGCTAAGTATCGGCCCAGGAGACACGGTCAGCGCCGTGTCAACCCAAGGCGGACCACGCGAAGACCCAGCGCACGGTCAACTCGAGCGGCCAGCGACACCACCGTGCTAGCCCAGCGCCCGACTATCCGTGCCGGCCCAACACATTGCCGACAGTCAGCACCGTGTCAACCCCGGTCAGTGCCGTGTCAACCCCGGTCCATGCTGTTAGCTTTAAAAGGTTTTAAAGCAATCAATTA
>QAOC01034314.1:630072-649338 GCA_003255005.1 Begonia fuchsioides | reverse complement strand
GTATGGGACTTTTGCATTTCGAAGGATGCCATTCGGGTTATGTAACGCACCAGCAACCTTTCAAAGATGCATGTTAGCAATATTTTCAGAAAGCACGGTATGAAAATTTTTATGGATGATTTTTCTGTTATGGGAAACTCTTTTCAGCAGTGTCTAAAGAATTTGGAAAAGGTTCTTGAACGTTGTGTGCAGACAGACTTAGTCTTAAATTGGGAAAAATGTCACTTTATGGTTACCGAGGGCATTGTTCTTGGTCATCGAGTGTCGAAGAATGGACTTGAAGTCGATAAGGCTAAGATCGAAATTATAGAAAAGTTGCCTCCTCCGACGAATGTAAAAGGGATAAGAAGCTTCTTGGGACATAGCGGCTTCTACCGACGGTTCATCAAAGACTTTTCAAAAATCACAAAGCCGTTATGTTCATTATTGGAGAATAATAAGAAATTTGTGTTCGACGAAGCATGTATTACTGCGTTTACTGAGTTAAAGCAGAGATTAATTTCAGCTCCAATTATCACGGTACCAGATTGGTCCCTGCCCTTCGAGCTTATGTGCGATGCAAGCGACTTTGCGCTGGGAGCTGTGCTGGGGCAGCGCAAGAACAAAGTATTTCACTCAATTTATTATGCTAGTCGTACACTTTCTGAAGCACAGCAGCATTACACTACGACTGAAAAAGAGTTGCTGGTAGTTGTTTTCGCTTTTGAAAAATTCCGTCAATATCTCATCGGGACTAAAGTCATTGTTTACACCGACCATTCAGCTATTAAATATTTATTCAGTAAGAAAGATGCAAAACCGCGCTTGATTCGTTGGATTCTCCTACTGCAAGAATTTGATATAGAGATTCGAGACAAGAAAGGAACAGAAAATCAGGTTGCAGATCATTTATCCAGAATAGAGCAAGGAGGAAAAGAATTGCTGTCACCACCCATCTCCGAAAGTTTTCCCGATGAACAGTTGTTAAGCGTAAACACGGTGCCTTGGTACGCCGACTACGTCAATTATCTGGTGAGCGGAATAGTACCATTTGACTTTAATTCCCAGCAGAGAAAAAAGTTTAAAGCCGAGGCACAGAGATATTTTTGGGACGACCCATATCTGTTTAAACAAGGAGCCGATCTGCTGTTTCGTCGCTGCATTCCGGAAACTGAAATGCAGGATGTGCTGCAGCACTGTCACACAGCACCGTATGGTGGACATTATGGAGGGATCCGAACAACAGCCAAGGTTTTACAATCCGGTATGTTCTGGCCCACTTTATTTAGAGATGCTAATAATTTTGTTAAAAGTTGTGATAGATGCCAGCGAATGTGCAATATTTCACGCAAACACGAGATGCCCCTCACTAATATTCTGGAGGTGGAACTTTTTGACGTATGGGGGGTCGATTTCATGGGACCATTCCCATCCTCCTTTGGTAATCAGTTTATTCTTTTAGCAGTCGACTATGTTTCAAAATGGGTAGAAGCGGTTGCATTACCAACGAATGACGCAAAAGCAGTGACGAGATTTATACATCGAAATATTTTGACACGATTTGGGACTCCTCGAGCCATTATAAGCGACGGGGGAAGCCATTTTTTCAACAAGCTCTTTAACAATCTCTTGTCCAAGTACGGTGTAACGCATAAGGTCACCACAGCATATCACCCTCAAGCTAACGGGCAAACTGAAGTCTCAAACCGAGATATAAAAAGAATTCTAGAAAAGGTGGTTAACCCGAGCAGAAAAGATTGGGCAGCTAAGCTGCCAGATGCGCTGTGGGCATACCGCACAGCATATAAAACACCAATAGGTACATCACCATTTACTCTGGTGTTCGGGAAATCCTGCCATTTACCTGTGGAACTGATTCATAAAGCACGATGGGCTGTGTCGAAATTAAATATGGACAGTGATGCTGCTGGTGAAAAACGTATGCTCCAACTCAACGAATTGGAAGAATTTCGATTGAACTCTTATACGAATGCAGAAATTTATAAAGAAAAAGTGAAGAGATGGCATGACCAGAAAATTAAAGAACGAGTTTTTGAGGTTGGACAGAAGGTGCTGTTATTCGATTCCCGATTAAAATTATTCCCGGGAAAATTGAGATCAAGGTGGACCGGACCGTTCATAATTTCTAACATTACAAAATTTGGTGTGATCGAGTTGTACAATGAGTTATCGGGAAAGCACTTCAAAGTAAACGCTCAAAGAATCAAGCATTATTTGACTAATTCTGGATCCGAGAATCACCTCACGTCTGTGTCACTAGCAGATGCGGTTTCATGAGCTATATCAGAACGTCGGGCTGTCGACGGTAAAACAAGCGCTTCAAGGGAGGCAACCCTTACGACAAGTTTTATCTTTACTGTTTTGATTATTTTTACCCTTTAGTTTTTTTTTCCAGGAAATAGCACAAGTAGAAAGCTCCAAGGCATCAACAAGCAGCGCACCATCTTTTCNTTACTGTTTTGATTATTTTTACCCTTTAGTTTTTTTTTTCCAGGAAATAGCACAAGTAGAAAAAGTAAGCAAAAAACGGCACACGCTTTCGTCAGTTCATCCAGCAGTAGGAAAGAGAGATTCGAAACAAAACACCAAGGCATCATCAAGCAACACACCATCTTTTCCAAAAATGTTCACNGTGCGATTTTCATCTCCGTAGAAAAATTTTTACTTTTCCTCGCTGTGAATCGCACTCCTACAGAAAGATATTATGGCATCTTCCTCCTCTAAGCTAACCCGTCCTTCCAGCAGTAAGAAGAGCGAAGCGCGAGTTATTTCTAAGAAGAGAGAAGGATGAACAGGCAAGCACAACCAGCTTCATCACTCCAGTGACAATTGCAAAAATTTTAAAGAAAGAAGGTCGCACTGCCACCACTACAGCACAACCACAAGCAGATCAGCAATATAGCAGGCTTTTTGATGCGAGACTGAGCATCTTGGAGGTACAATTACAATGTCTAACCGATAATCTTGATGCTTACTTTGCGTATGTTGCAGAAAGAGATTCGAAACAAAACACCAAGGCATCATCAAGCAACGCACCATCTTTTCCAAAAATGTTCACCTATGCAGCAGATTCTCATCTGGAAGATGAGAACAGCATCTAATCAGGGAAGTTCTTTTGTTCTCTTTTTGTTTTCTAGTTCATTTTGTCAACTCCTATTTTTTGTCGACATTGGGGACAATGTCTAGTTCTAAGTTTGGGGAGGGGTACTAGAAATACAAAAAGAGATTGCATGCTATCCAATTTAGTTGTTTTTTTTTTCCTGCTTTGTTGGCACATTTTCCAGAAATTAATTTTAGTAAACTGTAAATCAACGTTAATCTATCAAAAAACAGATCTGGAAGCTTTGACTATATCTTTTCCACACAAACCTCCTCCAGGGATGCTAATGTTGAGAGCAAGATGTTTATGTCAGGTGTGGTTGGTTTGGAAGCTCGATCCTAGATAAGGGAAAGACAAATATAAGCGGGAAAGTTTGAGCAAGAATTAGGCCAGCTTTAAAGTTCAAGGGTAGAATTCTATTGCGAAAAAAAAAAAATGGTGTGTTTTTCTCGGAGGAATTATCGCTGAGTAACTAGGGAGCCGGTACCCATACGCGCTTTCAAGTAAAAAGGTGGTAGGACTGAAGAGAGGGCATTGGTGTGTTTTTCTTGGAGGAATTATCGCTGAGTAACTAGGGAGCCGGTACCCATACGCGCTTTCAAGTAAAAAGGCGGTAAGACTGAAGAGAGGGCATTGATAGAATTTTTTTCCTTTGAAAATTATTGTTGGCCTGTTTTAGTTTTAATGATCCTTAATTTGTTTGAAATTTCTGAATCAAAAGAGAAAGTGGATAGACTAATTCATATTGCGATATTTATAATTGCTCGATATATTAGCTCGTTGGAGGCGGCACACACTCAGAAATTGAAAGATATTGATAAGATTAAGGTTCTGTTCTGAGATAGCTTTCTGTTGATTTAAAGGTTGTTAAAATTGATTGCTGGATTTGTGTCTATAGGGCAGGCTAATTTGAAATTTTGGGTGACTGTTTTGGTTGGCTATTTTGTTGATATTGTTTCTATTTTTTTAGTTAACTCATTTTCTTTTGCATTACTCGAGGGCGAGCAATGAATTAAGTTTGGGAAGGTTGATAAGTCCCGAAATGGGCTTATTTACAGCCTTGAATCTTGATTAATTGTAAGCAAAAATTGACTAGAAGTAAAGAAAAATATGCTTGCTGTGAAATGTGCTATAGCAGAGGTGCACGGGTTTAGCACGTGATTTTTAATGAATTAGATGCTGTTTTTCTTGGGTATTTTATTATCTTTCCAGAAGCTGTTTACGTGTCTTTTTGTCCTTTTGTGCAAGGTTTATTTGGCTGGGCAATCGACGGGGCATCGCGAAACAGAAAATCGAAGCTCAATGATGAAGGCGGATTGTGCGAAACAGAATGGAGAGAGAAGGAGTGGAGAATCCGGAAGATTCGAGCAAGGAAACCGGCTGGAGAAGCTATTAAAATCAAAAGAAGGAGAAAAGCGAGAGGAGGACGGAGAAGGAGAAAAGCGAGAGAAAAACGGAGAAGAAGAGTCCGAAAAACAGCAACGAGCGGGGTTTTTCGGACTTGGACAGAATTAGACGGAAGATACGGGAAAAATCATTGGAGCTGCGAAAATCAGTATTCCAGCAGCCGACGACGAGCTGAGGAGCTCCGGGTATACGACCTGAGTTTGAAGCTTTAGTCGGTGAGCTTAATTGCAGAGAAAATCGCATGGCGATAGTTTATGAACAAATTTCTGTTTTCGATTTTGCTTCAATGATGAGCTAAATTGTCTGTGGTTGGATTGATTTGCTGTTGACTGGAAAACTCATGTGTTGCTTGCACGATTTTAATTAATCTGTTTAGTTTTACAATTTTTCTCATGTTTGGACTGCATGTCACAGCTAAAATGAGTTTCGGTATATCCGTAACATGCGATTAGGGATTTACCTGAGCCTTGAACGGATTAACAGACTGATTTACTCTTCATTTATATTCTGTTTTTGATAAAAGTCGATGATGAATACTCTGAACTTATTTTCCTTACCGTATGTACGGAAGGGAAGTGAGGAAAGAAGAAAAATCGGAGGCCATGCCAGCCCCGGTTATTCAATGATTCGATTTCAGTCAATCGTGCTGCAACACAGCTGCAGCCTCCGCTGTGACAGAGAATTCCAGCAACAAAAGATCAACCCGACCACGCTTTCTCATCGATATTCTTTCTTATTTCTTTTATGTTAATTTCTTGATAATCTTTCTCGTATCTTCCGATCTTATTTTACACACTTGAAATTTATTTTAGAATTTAGAAAACTCTTTCACAACTTTATTGAGCAATCCGGTTTTCACATTGATTTTTTTAAAGAAGATTTTACTAGTTTTCCTCGAGGGATCGATATCTTTTATATTACTTGTAAACTGTACACTTGCGGTTTAATAACGACACACGCAATTCACCCGACAGTAGTCTGTATATGGAATGAAACCGATGGTGATCGAAGAAATGTACTGTATAAATCCAACTTTCGTCTTATCAATTTTGCATGCTTTGACTTGGTCAATTCTTTGTGAAATCTTAGCCTAGTTTTCGTCAAGAAGTTCAATCTCTCTCTCTCTCTCTCTCTCTCTCTCTCTCTCTCTCTCTCAAATATTGAACAAACATGCTTCGAAATTTCGAATAAACCCACGTAGAATTCTATATATTTTTTAACTTTACTAAACTGAAAATTCTTTATCTGACAACTGTTAAATCAGATGATGACCCTTTGGATTGCATTGATCGTGACGATATAGGAACCTTGCATGGGGCCATAGAAGCATCAGAGGACATCGGCGTTTGCTATGGAATGATCGGAGATAACTTACCTCCGGCAACTGACGTCGTCAATCTATACAAGAAAAACGGGATCGCAAAAGTTAGGCTCTTCGACCCAAATCCTGCAGCTCTCCATGCCCTAAAAGGGGCTCAAATCGACGTCACGGTGGGCGTAAGAAACCAGGATTTGCAGCCTCTCTCAGCGAGTCAAGAGGCAGTAAACGCTTGGTTTGCGGCCAATATCGAGCCATATTTGAATGACATAACCTTCCAGTATATTGCTGTCGGAAACGAGGTAATTCCAGGGTCATTAGGTCAATTTGTTCTTGTTGACAAATAGGGTGTAGAGAACCTCTGATAATACTCAATAAAATCTCAAACCGAGATTGCACAGCGGATAAAATAACTTGTTCTCTACTACTTGTAATCAAATAGGCAAACAAATATCAATCAATAATAATAAACACCAGAGAAACGAGATTAATGACACCAAGACTTTTAGCGTGGAAAACCCTCGAATCAAAGAGGGTAAAAAACCACGGGACCCGTAGGCCGCTTAATCAATCTTCCACTATATCAGAAATAATGGGTACAACCAAATGTTCTCTCTAGATTATCAAACTAGAGGCATACTATACTTCATCAAGATAAAAGCAATAATCTTGGAAGACAATAAAAAACAAGAGAGAATTAAACTAAAAACGAAATAACAGTTCCGTTTTTTATCCTATCGGACAGCCTTAAAAAGCACAAAACACGATCTCCACCGTTCAGAATGTACCTCTGTATGTCGCAAACCTGCTGTCCAAATTTCACGTCGATCCAACGGCTGAATCTTGAGATAATCGGATTCGACTTTGGCTGCCGCAGAAAAATCCGAACCCTTTCAATCTCTCTTCTCTCTTTGATTTTTACTCCTAGGGTTTTCTTCTAAACAAACCCTTATATAAGACCCGGCCCAAATATGGGCTGAGCCCAACAGTTCTCCCTGTAATGCAGTTTCTGCAAGTTATTCTCGATCAGAAAAACCTCGCCGGAATTAAAATCAGCACGGTCATTCCCGGCACTGCATTGGGTGCTTCATATCCTCCCTCTCAAGGCGCTTTTTCTACCGACTCCATTAACGACATGACAGGGATTCTCAAGTTCTTGTCCTCAAAAGGGTCACCCCTTTTAATCAACGTGTACCCGTATTTCGCCTACGCCTCCGACCCCGCCAACGTCGAACTGCCGTACGCGTTGTTTACTACGACGTGCCCCGTCGTTCAGGACCAGGGTTTGAGCTACTACAGCCTGTTTGACGACACCGTCGACGCCTTCTTCTCAGCCATGGAAGCTTTAGCGACGTGGACGTGGTGGTGTCGGAGAGTGGCTGGCCGTCCGCCGGAAACGGCGGTTTCACGACGCCGGAGTTGGCGTCGACTTATAACAAGAACTTCGTCTCGCGCATACTTTCGAAAAAGGGCACACCAAAGAGACCTAATGCGTACATTGGAGGCTTCATTTTCCCCACCTTCAACGAGAACCTGAAACCCGCCGGAGTTGAGCAGAATTTCGGCATTTCTACCCTGACATGCAGCCGGTTTATCCCGTATTTGAGTGAAAATCTTGATTTTCTGGCCCTTGGGCGTGAATACATCATTCACTTGCCAGAAAATCACAAAAACAAGAGCAAATAGAGAAGGAGAATTTGAGAAAAAAATAACTTTTTGGATTGCAAATTTCAAATGACCTTACACCCTTTATATAGACCTAGCAACGTAACTCCCAATTACCCATGACTTGGAAGTTTCAACTTCCATTATCCACTACTTTCATATACCACTAACACTAACTTCTTTTGACCACTAAAATAAAACTTCCACCAACTTACACCACTAAGACAAACTTTCGTTAACTTTCATTTACCACTAAATGAAAATTAACTTCCGGTTACCACTAAGTGAAAACTACTTTCCACTACTTGGTTGGATTACATGCATCAGATACTATATGAAAATGTACTGGTTGGCTAGAGAATTACAAGACCAAAATAGAGTTGTAAAATTTGACATTGCTTCTTCGTTGGAGCAAGGTTTTATTTCCAAATAATAAGAGACATTTTCCTTGCGTTTAAGGTCAATAATTCTATTTTTTTCTCTCTAAAATGACTTAAAATAGTCATTATATGAACACCAACCTTAGCTCCATGGTTCAGTTAGTGATTTAGTTTAGTTCGATTCAATTAGGTTTCTTTTGTTTGGTCAAACTCCTGGCTCGTAATTTCATTGCCAAATAGGCAAAAAAAGAAAAAAAAAATGAACAAGGGTTGGATTACGCCATAGAGATCCTAAGCCACCAGTTTTTACAAGGATATGTCTATCTTCGCCTAGGGTATGTGTCAAGTGACGCTAGTTCTTCGTCTCATGGAGGAGAAAAACGAGGAAATTACAGGCCAGGAATTAGACAGAAACATTATATTAATTCCCTAATCCCCATTTCTCCGTCAATCCTTCTCTGCATTTCTTGGTGATCCTTATCTGGGTAGGGTTCTTCATATGATATATTTCTCCAGTTTTACAGACTGTAAATCTTAGTGGATTTCGCTGATTTAGAAGCTATAAAAGCTGATGGCGTTCGTTCATCGGATGTTCCTCCTTTTGGCTGTAATGGCAGCCATTAACACCAAGGTAGAAGCTTATATTCTTGCCGGCGTTTGCCACTCGACGCTCGCCGACAACCTACCCTCGCCGTGGGAAGTCTACGACTTGTACCGAAAGTACAACATTCGCCGAGCCATGTTTTACGATTTCGACACCAACCTAATCCAAGATTTTCGAGGGTCGGGAATCGAAGTATCCTTGGCCTTGAGCAACGGAGATTTATGCGACATGGCTACGAGCCAGGAGCTCGTCGACCAATGGTTCAACAACAATATCAAACCCTACCTCGGAGATTTCGTCATCAACTACATCGTCGTCGGTGTTAGGGCGATTCACGATATGGCCGACGTGATTTTGCCGGTCATGCGGTTTCTTAGAAACACCCTGAATTCAAACAACGTTGGCCAAATCAAAATCACCACGCTTATTGGCTATAGATCTGGATTACTAACTCCTGATCCACCGTCCGCAGCCGAATTCGATCAAACCACAGGCTCCGCCGTGAAAGGCGTGCTTGAATTCTTATCGTCCATAAATTCACCGATCATGGTCAGCGTCTTCCCATATACTAAGTTCATAGAAATGCAGAATATAACCGTGAGTAACGCAAACTTGCAAGCCGGCGAGCTTATCGTCGAAGATGGAGAGTTCAGGTATTTTAACCTGTTCGATGTTATGATCGATGCATTCTATGCAGCAATGGCGAAACTCGACATCACCGGAGTTGAAGTTGTGGTCGGTGAGACAGGGTGGCCGTCTTGCGGCGACGGCGAGTATACGACGCCGGAGATGGCCGGAACTTACAACAGAAATTTCTTGAGCCATATTCAGTCAGGACGAGGAACGCCAAGGAACCCTCACGATTTCATCGAAGGTTATATTCAAAGCATGTTCAACGAGAATCTCCGATCGGAAGGGATGTCCCGGTGCTATGGGATTTTCAACGTCGACAAGACACCGGTTTATCCACTATTTTGACCGGTCGATTGGATCTTGAAGTCTTGGCATTGATTGTTCGTATCGTCTAAATTTTAGTACAATGTTATATTAAAATAACGAGTTTTAGTTGCTCGAGATCAAGAAGAAAATACAAACACATCAATTTGACGAAAATAAAGTCAACGTCAAAGAACTGAATCAAATCATTTCATTGGCAAATAAGAAAAATCTAAGAAACTAAAAGGGTTTGATCAGAAATTCAAAGCCAACAACGTTCCAAATGGAAAATAATCTATTAAAGGAAATGGGTTTAATCATGGGATTGAAATTTAAAGCCAAATATTTGATTCGATTTGTTTTATCCACTCAAACCCATGAAAATTAACTAATTTGATTCCCAAATTAAAAAAAAAAAAGGAAAAACGGTCGAGATTCGCATTGAATGGACCCCGAAACCCTAAAACTGTTCCAAAAAACGGTAGAGATTGACCAGAATAACTCCTCGAAAGACTGTTCATAAATTAGGGCATCGCAGTCACTTTCAGCTATCACTTTCTCTAACCCTAATTCAGTTTCTCCAGGCACTTATCCTGGTAAGATTCTTTGTCTGATGCATTTTTTTAAGAGAAAAACTATTCGTAAGATCTAGTTTTCACCAACATTTTATGCAGGAATGCAAACAGATGGCGTTTGTTCATGAGATTTTACTCCTTTTGGCTCTAATGGCGGCCATTGACACCATTGCTCGAGCTGACGTTCTCGTCGGAGTTTGCCACTCGACCCTCGCTGACGACCTTCCGGCGCCGTCGGACGTGAATTCGTTATACCGGAAATACAACATTCACAGAGCCATGTTATACGACTACGATGAGAGCGTAATCCAATCGTTTCGAGGAATGGGAGTCGAAATATCTTTCGGCGTAAGCAATGGAGATTTATACGACATGGCCAAGAACCAGAATCTCGTAGACCAATGGTTTAACAACAAAGTAAAACCCTACCTCGGTGATTTTACCATCAACTACATCGTCGTCGGCGACAAGGCGATTCCGGCGGCGGCGGATGTGATTTTGCCGGTAATGAAGTTTCTCAGAAACACTCTGAACGCGAATAACGCCGGCCAAATCAAAATCACAACCCTTATTGGCTATAGATCTGCGTTGATAAACCCTAATCCACCGTCGCGCGCTGAATTCGATCCAAATTCAATCTCCGACGTAAAACCCATACTTGAATTCCTGTCATCGATATATTCACCGATCATGGTCAGTGTCTTCCCGTTTTTTAAGTTGAAGGAGGAGCAGAACCGGAGCCTAAGCTACGCAAACTTTCGATCCGGCCATGTTGTCGTCAGCGACGGAGAGTTCAAGTATTATAACATGTTGGATTCTATGATCGATGCTTTCTATGTAGCCATGATGAAACTCGAAATCAACGGTATCGATGTGGTGGTCGGAGAGACCGGGTGGCCAACGTGCGGCGACGATCAATTCGCGACTCGGAAATTGGCGTACATTTACAATAATAACTTCTTGAACCATATTAAGTCGGGAAAAGGGACGCCGAGAAATCCCGGTGTTTTTATCGAAGGTTACATTCAAAGCATGTTCAACGAAAATCTCAGGCCGAAAGGAATGTCGCAGTGTTTCGGAATTTTCAGGACGAACATGCAACCAAAGTATCCTCTCTTTTAGCTAGGGTTTTTTTTTCGTGGCTCCCATGAGGAAATTCGTTGTTCCATAATCATATGTTTTAAGTAAATAATGTTTGGATTATGAAACTAGGGTTTTGCGATCGATTGCTTGAATTACGATAACTCGCTACACAACGCTAGTTTTTAATTTTCTAAATTGACAAAAATTGTATAAATAATTAGAATAAATAATTAATTGTATAGATTGATGTTTGTCACGTGAGATTAAAAATTAAGGGCATGAATAATGTAATATTAACATTATATTATATGATGATAAAGATTTTAAATTATGTTAAAATTAATATGGATAAAATTTTTGTAAATTAAAGTGATTAAATTTCTTTCAATAACTACAGGAAATTAGGTTAAGAATTATGTAGTAATTAAAATTAGATTTGATAAGATATTGCCATTTGAACTGGAAATTAATCTCCATAATTATAGCAAATCATCTTTAAAAAATAACTCATAAAAACATAAGCATTAAATCCCCATTAATAACCTAATTAAATACCATTAGAGAAGATCTGAACCTTAAATCTCACAATTAAAAATAAGCATTGAAAGGATTATCGTAAGAACATATTCGGTTCGTTGGTTCAGTTGAAAAATCGAAACCAAACCATAGAGAACATCGGTTTTCCAATCAATTTTCGATCGGTTTTTTCTCTACGATAAACTTGAAAGATACATGATCAACCGTTCTTCCCCGCGCTCTCGGTTAACGACCCTTGAACTACTTGCTTTGGAGACTTCTTCTCAACGAACGCCAAGTCATAGTTCAACTAGGGTTTTATCGATCTAGCTTTGTTCGATTTGGTCATTTCTTCTTGGGCAGAGATTATGGCAGATCGTATTGGCTATGAATTATGATAAAGAAGTTCTTATCCAAAGGCACCAAAAAAATTGTCTTAGTCGAAAGGACGAGTGAGCTTAGGCTGTTTGAACGTTACATGCTGTAATTTTGGTGCTCAAGTATTCCTTATTAGCCTTTTGATTTTTTGGAATGTGGAATCGATCGGTCCGGGACCATGGTTCTCGTTCCTTAAAGCTCTTCATTTCCATTCCCACATCTTCCATAGATTTCTCCATCTTCAATTCCATAATCCATTGAATATTTCAGCCATGTAGCTGCCATGATAGAGGTTGGAGATAATAGTCAAAGATTCTTCAATGGAACTCAGACATTAAATCCAAAGTTTGTCATGTTCAGCCAGCTTTGAAGAAATCATGAGCTGCATCAATGGCGTAAATGGTTGATTCCCCTGCATCCAATAAAAAATTGATCTCCTTTCGCCCAAAGACGTGATGTTCTTCCATTGTTTTAAAGAAAAATCAAGTTAAACGCTAACCCGAAACCATTTTTCATATTTTTCTGCTAAAAATTCATTCTTTTCTGAAGAAGATCACCTTTAATCACCATTATCTAGATCAGTCAATCGATCATTCGTTTCGTTGATTTGTCGGAGAAGAAAAGTAGAAGAAGAGAAGAGATAGTCAAGAACAAACGAGCTGCAATTGAAGTTAAATCAATATCCATCGTCTCTTACATTAACAATGCTTACTGGTTGGCAGCTTCTTTCGATTTGGCGAATGTTGAAGCCGATTTAGACGTCATTTATTCAAAGATTTGCGGGTTTTGGGGATGGAACGACGAAGTCGACGACAATTACGCCGTCCAAATGAACCCTCGCCTTCTCCTTCTCCGCCGCCACAAATTCTGTATCGGAATCCACCGCCTGAATCCGACTCAACTCTGGATAAACAGCAATTGAAGCAATCGAAAACCCTTTCGCTCTCGCCGGCGAAAAGTTCTCACCCCAACTGATTTGATCAATTTGCCCCTCGAAATAATCCCTAATCCTTCCAATTGACGCCCAAATCTCCTCTTTCGCCTCAATTCCCGCGTCTTCCTTCAGTTTCAAGAAGCTCGCCCTCACTGCCGATCCCGGCGGCGGAGCCACTGGTCCGCGGAGCTCATCCGCCACCCAATCGACGGCCATGATGTCGTCGCAAATCGGAAGCACGGATTCACTAACCACGGAGACATGACTTGGGTGCGCCGCGTAGGAGCGGAGAGCCTCCTTAGACGTGTAGCGGCTGTGGAGGACGTGAGTGAAGGTGAAAGCGGAGGATCCATTTCGCGCGATCGGAGCGGCGGCGAGATGCAGCACTCCGTCGAGAGAAACGAGGCCGTTGAGTCCACCAATCATGGAGTCAATCTTAGAGGGCTCGACTCCATCCTTGACCTTGAAGAGGACAACGTGCTCGATTGTCTGAGATGACATCGAAGCGGCAATGGAAGGCCGGAGGTTGCTGGAGAAGGGATGCCGCCGACCAAAAAGGGCCGGGGAGAAGCTCCGGGAAAGAGCTGGGGATAGGAGAAGGCGAGCTCCAATGGACATTGCCCTAGAAAGGCGATCGACAACAACTGAGCCACTCAGTCCGAGCCAGATGACGAGTTGAGATCAGAGATCATCATTGAAACCTACAGGTCGTCTATCTTTTTCCTATCCAACATGTCGTTAAACGTAGAAAGATGAAACCGGACCGCCACGTGGCACGTGATATCACATTCTTAGCTCGATTTCCGCATGCACCCCATTCAAACTACCTCAAATTAATTTATTTCAATTAAAATTAAAATATAAATTATAAATCAATTGAGGCCATACCATGTTCCGCGTCGCATTGGATTGCCTCAAGGAATTCTAGTTTTAGCCGAAGCTTTTTAGGAAGCGCGGTGGTGGGGCCGAAGAAGGGGCAAAAATGAAATAAAGCGCTGGTACAGGTACGGCGTTAGGTTCGGGTAGAACCCGAGATCTTCCGAGCCTTTACCTCCACGCGGCAGCATCCGATTGGATGGAAAGCATCTTCCTTAGATATGATATTCAAGGATTACATTTTATTTTCTAATTTTCATAGAGAAATTCTATATTAATATCTCCCATGCCCAACATGTAAATATCATTTTAGTCAAAGGGCATGTATTCAATTTATTAAAAAATAATAGTTAAAATTATTATTTGCAATTAAATTAAAATTATTTAAAGTATTTATTAAAATTATTAAAAAATTATTTATATAATTTTGAGAATAAATTATTTATCGAATTAATAAATATAGAAAAAAATGTGGATAGAGTTGAGCTATGATTTTTAGACACAGAGAGGTCCGAGCCTGACTGTCAAATCTTCATATTCTCCCTTTCTCTCACTAAAACCTCTCTCTCTCTCTCTCTAAAAGCTCTCAGGAGGAAGGGGGAGGGGGCCCGGTCTGTGATTCAGAGACTCGATTCAATCGCCCATCTTTTTCCACTTCCGCTGCTCCTCGGGAATATCTCGTCTTCCTCTCTAGCAATTCATGCGTCTTCTTCTCCTCAGAACATAATGTTCTTCTAGATTTTCGAGGTACGATAAAAATGGAGGAGTATGGAGATTTTTATCCTTTTTCTTCTGCATCTTTGCTGCGTCTGTCTGCAATTTTTTGAACTCTTCTGCGATTTTATCGTCTCCTTCTTTTCGCTTACTTTACAGTCGGAGATTCCGAAGTTCTTTTCCCTTTTTTTTCATTTTTGTTCAATAATTCACTGCGAAATTGCTTTTCATGACCGAGAAGAAAACGTTTGATATTCGAGAAGTAAGCTAGAATTGAGCAGTTGGAGCCATTATTCTTCCACCAGTTGAATTCTGCGATTCTGAATCTGGAATTTCGAAAGTTTCTTTCAGATTTCAATTACGTTTCCCTCGAAAATTTCACTTGTTCTGATTCTAAATTCTAAAATGTGAATATCTGGGAGGAGAAGGAGATATTGTATTTTTGTTTGTAAATAACAATAATGATGCCTTTGTTTTGTAGTACGCAAAGCTCGCAGGCCTATCTGTCTGAGCTATTGACTGGTTTTTGGATTGGTTTCCTCGTTGGAACTCTGATCCTTAGGTAGGTATTTTTGCAGTGCATTTAGAAAGGTACCCTTTCATGGAAATGGGATCTGCTTTTCCACAGCTCCCCAATAATAATATATTTTTTTAATAATATTAAAAAAAAAAAGACTTGGAAGCTTTTGTGTTTGTCATCTTAATAAAAAAAGAGAGGAGAATCAACTATGGAGTTCATGATTTCCACAACATTTATTGTCTCATATGAACAAGTGCCTTAAAAAATTCCAAAGTTTCTCCATGTTTTGTCTGGGATTCTACTCATCCCAGACATCTACAGGTAAGAAGATGATGATTATGGGTGTTAATATATAAAAATGATTTAATAATCATCAAAAAAAGGCTGTCTCTTCCTGTGTTCTCTAGTTTCTCACTCCCTGTCTTCCGTCTTTGTTCTTAACGCAGCTCTGGTTAAAGCTCTAACTTAAAAGAGCAATGGAGGGCGACACGTTTTCAGGGCTCGGAAATGGGACTCAGATTGATGGGAAAATTTTGCAGACATTTCAGAGAAGCTTTGTTCAAGTTCAACACATTTTGGACCAAAACAGGCTACTCATCAACGAAATAAACCAGAACCATGAGTCTAAAATCCCAGACAATCTCAGCAGAAATGTGGGTTTGATTAGAGAGCTCAACAACAATATTAGGAGAGTGGTCGATCTTTATGCAGATCTTTCTACTTCCTTCACCAAATCAATGGATTCTTCAGATGGAGACTCTAGTGGAGCTCTTATGTCCGACGGAAAGCTTGGCCACAAGAGAAATAGGCCTGCTTGATACAAAAGTTTTCTTCATTCTTTCCAAAAATGGATCTTGCTTTCTGCTCAGAGAGCAGAAAAAAGGAATACAAAGAAGATGAACAAGGTTCTGCAAGTCAATTGTCCAGTATGTAGTTCTTCTTCCTCACCCTTTACATCAATTGCTTTGAGAAATAAGTTCTTAGATTTCATGTATTATTGTAGCTCTGAGATCTTCTGTGTAACTTTTGATCTAATTATAACAGATTGAGCATGCTTTTCTTGAAAAAAAAAACAAAATAAAATTTTCGAACTGAGTGTGTTCCTTAAAATCTTTTCACCAAACTCCATCTCCTTCTCTCTAATCTCTATAAAACATTAAAAGCATTCTCTGTTGAGTCTTTTTAGCTTAGAAGTTCCCAAAAATTGATGAATATTCTGTTCATATCTATGATAGAACCAGTAAACAGTGATTTCTGAGAGATGCTTTTAGAAAGAAACATAGAGAAAGCAGCTTTTTGATAAGTCTTTTTGGATTGAAATTGGGTTTGGATCTCTACCACAAGATCAAATCTGAGATAAGAACAGAATGATGAATTACTTGACCATTAAAAAATTTGCAGATTTTATCTTCTAACCAATGAAAATAAGATAGGTGGTGGGGTTTGAAACAGACTCCAGTAAACAACCTATAATTTTCAAGTTTGTTAAGTAGAGTGATGTGTGAATCTTATCCCAGAAATCTTTTTAATCAACAGTTGTTACATTAAAATAGTGTCTTTTTTTTGAAATTTTGCATCAGACAAGACAATTATCAGCAAATGGTGACCCCAACAACAAGACAAGTGTGATCAAAGCCAAAAGCTTGTCTTTTTTTGGATCTTTACTCAATTTGTTCTCTGCTTGATCTTCTTCTTAATCCTCTGCTTAATCTTAATCCCCTCTTCTAATTATTCTCTTTATGCAATTAATGTCCTTTATGACAGTCTCCTCCAAGTTGATTGGTGGACCCTCATCCCCAACCTAATTTCCACATCTTAGGGAAGACCCACTCTTTGTTGAATCGTTGTCCAGTACCTTTTTTTCTCCTTTTCTATTTTAATGATCTTCCTAAACTCTCAAGATCTATTGACAAATCAATGGAAAATTATAGCTTAAAGCAAGAAAAGACAGCACTAATCTTAGTATTTTCATCAGAATTGGGTATGATTAAAGCAAAAAAACTTCAAAGAGACAATTCAACCACTAGACTTTCCCCTTCATGTCGATCGCGACCCAGCAAAAACGAAGCGAAACCCACGAATCTACCCGAAAAAGCAAGTGAAAAAAACAATCACTAAAGAAATTTTCAAAAGATCAATCATGGGAGGAACAGCCTTAGAAAGACAGCAATAGTGGATCTTGAAAAAGTGGAAAAACTTAGAAACATGGATTGGAGCTCCCCTCCATTTCCTAGAATAAAGGGATGCTTTTTTGTTTGGTTTGGGAAATTTAAGAACAGATCGAAAGGGTAAGAAGATGACTTCAGTTTTTGGTCCAAGTCAAGACAAAACCAAAACCAGACATTAAATGTAAAACACTACATGTGAAGTGGGAATCTACTTTTCTTCCCTCCCCACCATCTATTCTGTCATTGCTTCCTTGTATTTCCACCATATTGTTTCAAAACAAAACCCATCTCTATTTTGTTTTTTCCTAGCCTATAGTATACTACTACTGTTTCAGTGATAATATTAATAAGTTAAATAATAATTGCAATATTAATAATGTTATGAACATTCTCACACCATATTTTACTCGGGGACACTTTACTCGGAGTTTTTCCAGGCCTTCTCCATTTTCCCTCGATCAGCTCCTTCCGGTCAGAACTCTCAGGACGGAAAGAATCGTAACAGGGAATAGTGAGTTTTAACTCGGCAACAGATACAAGTGCATGGTTCGAATCCTCCTATGATGAAATTATTAATGACTGAATCTTGTTGCTGAGTTGAGACTCAACACTCTCTGTTGATCCTTCCTACCTCGATCCTGCTTCGAGAGTTCTGACAGGAGAGAAGAGCTGACAAGAGAAGATGAGGAAGGCCGGGTAACTCCGACTAAAGCTTTCCCTAGTAAGGTAAAGTGCGGTGCAGAGAGGGTAATGCATAGTATTTCAACTGTTCATCCAGTGTAGTCATAGGCTCTGCACAGCTGTTAAAAGATTGATTTTTCAATTGTGATAACTCGGACCCATGTTAGGAAATGATCATCACCACTTTAAAGTGATAAGGATTTGTGAATAAATTAGAGAAGTTGTTTAATGCATGTTTGATAAAGTTTGTTTGAAAGGAACTATTAAATTATTGCTTTAAGACTTGCATTGGAGTTTTCCTTCATTTAAAGGGTCAAGAACCAGCCAAGAGAACGGTTTCGGGTTGAATTTTTTTCTTTCAGGTTTTGGGTTTGGGTCAATTGACCCATTAGAAGATCTGGGTTCGGTTCAAATCATTCTCAAAACCACGACCCAAAATCAATTAAAATCTCGTTCAAACTTGAAACTAGTTCTCGGTCCGGATCGATTCTCGGCGATACCGACTCCAGTTCATGGTAGAACAATAGTAGACTACTCTTCCTTTTTCCTATTTTTTTTTTATATTTTCATTATTCATTATATTTATTTATATATATGTGATATGAAATGATATATATCTTTAATTCTATTTATTGTAAATGTTCTAATTTAAATTATTATATATTAACTACGTCAATTTTTAGTTAATTTTTTTGAACAATTTCATGGAAATATCAAAACCGGACCATGACGAAAATCAAATACATAGTCTAATTCTAGTCCAAAAAAATCAATACCAAAATATTATGGTCCGAGCTTAATTTGTAAAAAAATCAAACAAACTCAGACGATAAAGACTCATGTATCATCATAGAGTAAGAACAATGAAGCCCGCACGGACTTAGCTCAGTTGGTTCTGAGATGGTAAATTTAGAATCAAGAGCCACAGTTCGAAGTAGACATGTCAAACGAGCGAGCTCGCTCGCCAGCTCGCTCGTTTGGCTCGGTACTGTAGCGGTCCGAGCCAGGCTCGGGCCGCTACAGTACCGAGCCGAGCCAGGCTCGGATCGGTAGAGCGAGCCTGGCTCGAGCTCGGTGCTCAGGCTCGAGAGCTTCGCGAGCCCGAGCTCGCGAGTTGGGCTCGCGAGCCGGGCTCGGGAGCTCGCAGTGGCAGACGTGGCCACTGGCCGGCCACCATTCTTCCGACGCCCGACTTCCGACCCCAACGCCGACGCCCGACTTCCGACGCCCAAGCACCGTTCTTCTGGATCGGCCGACCCAACCCCGACGCCGACTTCCGTCGCCCGTTCTTCCACCCAATCGCCGGTCGCAGAATCGTCAATCGTCGGTTGCATTCCATTTCAACCCAATCGATTTTCGCAAAATCGCCCCCAATCGACTTCCGACCGTTCGCCCCCATTCTGCTTCGCCG
>QAOC01034314.1:534638-628056 GCA_003255005.1 Begonia fuchsioides | reverse complement strand
GCGAGCCGGCTCGAACCATAATTTTTTAAAAAAAGCTCGTCAGGCTCGGCTCGTTTGGCTCGCTCGGCTCGTTTGGCTCGCTCGGCTCGTTTGGCTCGGCTCGCTCGGCTCGTTTGGCTCGGTGAGCCGGTTTTTTCCGGCTCGAGCCGGCTCGTTTGCCATCACTAGTTCGAAGCATGCGCTGTCACAGTGTGAAAGTCGTTACTTTCAATGTATGGTAGTTTCTTGTGACAACATGTCGAACCTCATATCTCTGTGTTGCTGAGTCACCGTGATTTAACCCCCCCACAAACTGTCGGGCCAGGGTGTAAGAGCCCTGAGGGCGATGAAATCGCCTTTTTGAACACTAGGATTAGGTTCTTGTTAATATCAAATCCCAACTGATTCACGGGTCTCAATCCAATTCATGACTTTTAAGTTGGGTCGGTTAAAAAATTATTTTTTATGTTTAAGTTGGTTCTGATTATTAATCAATAGGTTCAGGTAGAGTGAATAAAATCGGGCCAAAAATTGCACAGATCGACCAAATAGTGTTTATCCGATTGCAATCTCGATTATTAAAAAACTGTAATTATGGTCCGGTTTGGATTTATCGGTAAAAAATCATAAAACTAAAATCAGACCGCGACTAAAAAATAATACTAAAATCAAATAAAATCAAATAAAAAATTAAATAAAACCGTCAAAAACCCAAAGAATAATTTTAAATCATGTTTAATCTAATAAAACTCAATTTAAATATAATAAAAAAATATTTTAAAATATAAAATAAAAATATTATTAATAATAAATAATTATTATTATTATTATAATATTGAGAATACGTTTGAGGTTGATTTTTGTTGAGAGGCTGGTCCGGCGTTAAGGGGAGATTAGCTCTTACCTTAAATTTCCGAATTCCAGCTCCACGTTCTTCCCATTTCTTACCGGGAAGAGCTTCAAGGCTACTGAGAGGGATCGGCAATGGTGTCCTATGTGAACGCTCTACTCTACGGCGTCGGAGGTCTGGTCGTTGCCGGAATGGCTTTGCTGGTCGCCTTCCAAGAGAAGCTCGTTTACGTCCCCATTCTTCCTGGTCTCTCCAAGTCCTACCAGATTACCCCGGCCCGTCTGCGGTTGACTTATGAGGATGTCTGGCTCCGATCTTCCGATGGAATTCGCCTCCACGCTTGGTTCATCAAGCTCTTTCCCGATTGTCGAGGTTCGATCGATTTCTTTTTTTTTTTTTTACGCTTTTACTGCCGTAGCTTCGGCGTTGGTCTCTCCGCTTTAATTTGTTTCAATTGGATGTCTACCTTGTACGGAGAATTTAGGGTTTTTGTTTTATTGTTTGTTCTCTGCTGCTGCTGCTGGTTATTGCCTGTTTACTCGCTTGAATCTGAAAAAAGGATGAGAATGAGATTTTTGTGGTTTCTGGGATTGTATGGTCTGCTTCTTGCTGAAATTGGAACGAATTGTCGTCGGTCCAAACTCGAACTGAGTCCATCTTTCATTTCATATTTTGCGCTGTCGAAGATGGATTTTACATTCAGTGTATTGACCCACCGTATTATTTTTCTAGTCGGTGATTAGGAAACATATTTGGGTGTTTACTACTATTTATGTTTGGATTACTAAAGAGTATTTTTTGGTTGAGTGTAATGTTCATTTTGGTGTAATATATGAAGGAAATTCAATTTATAAACTTTTAATTGCTGCCTTTGAGTGTCTGTCGTTAAAAATGTTTCAAGTCTTAAAAAAATAGTATTATGAAATTACTGGACTATAGAATTGATTTCCGTCTTTGATATCTGAATTGAGGTGATTATGATTAGATTTATTAAATGTTGTCAACTTAAATTAAAAACCTTCTTTCATGGCTTCATGATGCTATTTGTTTCCAGGTCCTACTCTCCTTTTCTTCCAAGAAAATGCTGGAAGTATCCTCAGTCATGCCTGCCACTGTTATTTGGGGGCTTGCTTTTGTTGGATCTTTAGTTTCATTTTCTTATATGTTCCAATTGGCACTACCTACTCTTCGAGTACTAGTTTATGGCTAGTTCATGTGTAGATTGTTCATTTTTGCTGGTTTAGTTTTTTTTTTTCCTTTACACTTACTTCAGATATTGCTCACCGCCTTGAAATGGTTCGTATAATGATACAAAGATTGCAGTGCAATGTCTTTATGCTTTCATATCGAGGGTATGTTTATCTCAGTTTTTGTTAAGCTTTTGGAGCTGTGAACTTATGAATGACTTTGACAACAAATTACTTGAGCAGTTATGGGGAAAGTGATGGTTATCCCTCGCAGCATGGAATTATTAAGGATGCTCAGGCATGCATTCCTCTTAGATTTATTTTTTTAACCGTTCAAATTCCAAATTTGATTGTTGAGTTAATTATTTGCTGAAATTGGATTCGGTTGATGAAAATAGGCAGCACTTGATCATCTTTCTCAAAGGAATGATATAGACACAAATAGAATAATTGTATTTGGAAGGTCTCTTGGGGGTGCAGTTGGAGCTATGCTTACTAAGAACAATCCTGACAAGGTAATAATCCCGTTAAGTCGCAATGTTTGTGAATTACAATTTGACTAGGGGTGTTCGAAGTCCGGTTTTCTTAAAAATTAGGACCATACCATAAAATTTTTGTTCTTAATTTTTTAGACCAGAATTGAACAAATAAAGTGCTAGAACCGAACCGGAACTGGAGCATATATTTAATTTTGGTCCAGGTCCGGTTCTGGTCCTCCCATGAAAAATTAAACAAAAAATTAACTCAAATTTGAAATAATTAACATACAAGAATTAAAATTAGACTATCTACAATCCCTCCACGCACATCAAAGTAAACAGATTTTATTTGATGCTAGATTTACAATAACAACAATGACTTTAGGGTTAGGTTATGTAATATTTTGGTCCGTTCCGGTTTTCATGGATTTGTATTATTGAACTCGAGAACCGACCCAAAAATACTGGTTTGCCTAATGTTTGGGGCTACCAATAGATCAAACTCGCAATATGTTCCTTATATTTTTTAAAACATGCACATTCTACTTTAATTTACTTGCCTTGATTACAATCCACAGGTTTCAGCTCTGATATTGGAAAACACTTTTACATCTATTCTTGACATGGCTGGAGTTTTATTGCCTTTCTTGAAGTATTTTATTGGAGGAAGTGGTTCAAAAGGTCTTAAAATTCTCAATTTTCTTGTTCGATCGCCATGGAGTACCATTGATGTAGTTGGCCAGGTCAGGCTCAATATTGATCTCAGTTATTGCTTTGTGATCAAATCCCTTTCATAAAGTCTGTTGAAAACTAAAGTGAACACCATTATCCCACTTAATCTGTAGTGTTTTTTCATTATATAACTAAGATTATTTGCTTACCCAAACTTGAATTGAAGCCCAATTATTACAAGTTAGCTTTTAATATGAGATCATAATTTCAGATTAAGCAGCCAATCCTTTTTCTGTCTGGATTGCAAGATGAGATGGTTCCTCCTGTTCACATGCAATTGTTGTATGCCAAAGCGGCTGTTCATAACCGGAATTGCATTTTTGTGGAGTTTCCTTCTGGCATGCATATGGACACTTGGCTAAGTGGGGGTGACCATTATTGGAGAACAATCGAGGATTTCATTGAAAAAAATGTCTTAAAGAAGAAGGAAATATGAGGAGAAAATGGTAAGAAGTTGAAATTTCTAAATCTCTCATATGCTAATCGACATCGAACTGCATAGTTGATATCTTCAAAGACTTAATATCATGCTTTCGATGCTTGTTCTTGCTTATCTAAGTAAACATTTTCTGTATTACTAAACACATTAGTTATGTTCTTGTTTCTTTTTTTTTTTTTGCACTTTCCTGTTAGGAACACAAATATTTAAGGGTATTTTACGCAAAGTAGTTTCTAGTAAGGTAGGCGGGCAGATTCTCGAATTTCTTTCGGGAAGAGATGACAGATTCTCGAATTTCTGCTAACTTGTACTTTATGTGTTTATAAATATATAAATGTGTATTAATTTTTATGTTTATCTATTTTATTACAAACCATATTGATTCCTACCATTTCCATACTTGAAAGGCTACAATTTCAATGCATAAAACTCGGGTTAGCCATCTTACTTTGGTGATATGAAATTTGCTTTCAGATTTTGCCGGAAGGTGACTCGATGACTATTAGACTTCTGAAATATTATCGAAAGAACTTACCCCCAAGACGGACACCAACTATTTCTGCCTCTTTTCATTGTGAAGTTGCAGCCATTGAAAGCTCTGTGAGGATGAAAAGCTACAGCCAGCTTAAGAAGTGCTCCTCCTCCATGGAATTCGCAGTTACTGTATGTTTTTTCATTCCTCACTATATGGTAGAAATTCAGAGTGCCATTTCTGTACTGTGATTTTGAGAGAGAATGTTATAACTGATTTCAATTGTATGAAACAAGAATCCACTGCTGTAGTTTGTATTTTGCTTAGCTTCTAACCTTACTCGAACAACAGATGAGAGCTTGAACATAGGTGGTTTAAGGAACGAACCAACATCTCTTTGTTATTGTTCAAAACACTGAACGGGCTCTAACCATTTTGGTCGGAAAGCAAACATTTGGATTTCGTACATACCGATTTTCAGCCGTCATTTCCTTCAAGGTATGTTCTTTACTCTTGTCAGTGGATGAAATTCTCCAAATGCTATCCCCTGCTTGAACCTTGGCTACTTTAGCAGCATTAGATTTAGAAGCAGCCATTGAAATGAAAAATGGATGCTTTTGTTTTTTCCCCACACTTTACTAGACTCTATCTTAATCCCTGCAACTTGAACTTTTTTGATCCAAGACTGCAGAGTTTTATCTTCATCCCCCTCTTCATCGCTCATCGGCTCCGAAACCGAGCCTTCGAATCTTAGGTCTGGTTGGAGAAACACTCTCTCTGCTTGAACAAGTGCAAGCATGCACATTCTGATCGGCTCATAGTTTCTCAAAGGATCCCGAAGTTGCACTGTGAAATTGTTACCCATCAATCTATGCCTTTTAGAGCCTCTTCGAGCTCACCCGAATCGAGCTTCATCCATTCCTCGAGAGTCAATGACCGGCCGATTAATCGCTCGACATCATTATAGCTTCTGTGGGTGCTAAAGCACGACCTTCCAACTCGATCGAACCATTATTATGGATTTTGACCGAATCTCTTCAAAATTGCGGCAGAAGATCAGTTTTATACTGCCTTTTCCGAGTTCAAATTTGATTCAAATGAAGAACATTTTCTGCCGAACGAAAGAAACAAAAATCAAGAACTTGATTTCAGTAAAATCGAAGTAAAATTCATACCTCTCAGACGAAGCTTCCCAAGCTACTTGCTGCATTGTCTTCCCTGTAATATCTTCCAATGGTATTAGCTTGTTTGCCTGCATAGAAAGCTTGTGAATTCCAACTGAGGGCTAAATGTTGTAGAATCTCCATCATCTCGGAACCCATTTTCGCAGGTACATTGACCGGCTTAGAAAAGCTTGTGAATTCATCGACCATATAAGGTCACCGTTCTTAGTCTCGAGAAAAGATTATAAACCTTCTCCATGAGGAGGTAAGCTCATTTTAAGTGGCTCTCCTTGAGGCAAATCAATTGGACTCCCAAATCCACTAGAAGTACTTGGAGAATGCTGAAATCCTCTAAATCTTCTAGCTCTTTAGCCTTGCTTTTGTTGTTTCCTCCTTTCGTTGTTTTCCCGTGCTCTTCAATGGCTTCGATTAGCGTTGAGAGTTAAAAAAATCCGTCGACGATGTTCCCTCGTCGGAACTTGCAGAAATGCATTGGTACCATTCTTCTTCATCGGACTCTTTCTCCTCCGAATCAGCAGAAATAAAATCAAATACTGAACTTCGACCATCGGCCAGAGCCTCCTTTTCGAATTGTCTCAAAAAGCGCTCTCTCGGGGACTCTGGCTCGCTGTCGGAGCTCATCTTCAATGGTCGTTTCTCCAACTCAATACCCTTATCTTCAAATTGCACAAAAGCAAGTTTTTCTGATATCTCCGGTTCTTTCTAGACCACCAAAGACTCAAATCCACGACATTTTTCAGATCTTTCCTTCTCAATATCAAACAAGGAGGGTGAAATTAGAGTAAGTTCATCACATATATCAATCTTATTCTTCTCATCTTCATTGAATTTCTGATATTTCACATCCATTGAATCCTCTCTGTCTAACTGTGAAGCTGGCAGAATTTCATGAAGATCTTTTATGTCCCCTAGAGACCAAGAAGAAGAAAGAGTAGGAGTTTGGCTAGGAAGACTTTTGGCACGACGCACGATATGTACCTCGTCACTTTCACCGACTTTCACGTCTGATTTTTGGAGGCTGCAACTATCGTACTTTGAGAAGAATGAATCATGAATACTAGAATAGTTATCTGGTGATAAATGATTGTCTCCAATTACTATGTACCTGAAACTAACATTGATCATAGCACATTTAGCTTTACCTGATAATTTAAAACTTGTTGTCCAAATACCTGAGCTATTTTCCTCTCTAATTCATCAAGATTTAGAGGAAGCAATCTTGTGAGATCGATTTGATGTTTTCCAAGATCAAGTTCAGGAGCTTCACATGAAGAAGCATATAGCCAAAAATGCTTTGCTTCATATTTCGCCGAGCGACGAGAGCCAATTACATTCTTACTTCCATATACGGAGCATGTATGCGATAATTGCTCCTCGAGTTCTGCCATGCCTTGAAAAACCTTGGCTGGTTTTGTGATCAAAGTATCGTCTCGATTCTTCCAATTTACAGAAAGATTCGTGCCATCGAATTCCGTTGGCAGCCCTTCAATGGAATAGACTTGGAGAAAGAATCTGCATTTGAATCGTTGATTTCCGATGTGGGACAATGCTTTCAACGATTTCCCACTCCAAATGGACTTCTTGTTATCGCCTTTCATGGCGTTTCTCTGCTTGCATTTTGCAGCTTCAATTTCGTATCCACTACATGTATTCGATCCGAATAGTTTCCCTCGCTTGTGGATTCAATCTCATTCAAGAACTTCACATTCCCTGAACTTTCAATCTCATTTGCCGATTCAACTTTTGTCAGCATCTGTTCTCCCATCCCAGAATTTATAACCAAGGGTATATCCCAACTACATGAAATTAAGATGGTATGTCAATAATATTAGAATGAAATTCTTCAAATGCCACTTCCCAATAATCCGAAAAGTGAAAGATGAGGAACATAAAACAAAATACCCAATAAAGCTCGCTCTGAACCATTAAAAGCTCCTGGCGAAAACGAATCAGAAATCCAATTTTTTCGAGACTAAATAAACACCCTAGTTCCTTCCTCATAAAATCCATTTTTAGAACAAATCGAATAAAAATAGGAAACCGCAATCGCATCAAAACCACGAACAAATAGCGAAGGAATCATCGGCAGTTGGGGAATCCAAAAAAACAGATTGGAAACCAATAGAAATCCGTCTCGAACTGTTTCCACAATTCTTCCTCAGTCCTTCAAAAAAAACAAAAAAAAAATTACGTCAATCGATGTAGATCGGATAACTGCAAGCAACAATGATCTGAAATAGTGAAATCCAATCAAACTTAAACTCCGAATTCAAGAGCATACGATGAACTCTCGCTTTCAAAAGAACTTCCTCGGGGCGAGGAATTCCCTCGGTTTGCAGAATTACTCAAAATAATATTAAAAAATTAAATTATTATTTAATTAATACTTTAAATCTTAAAAAAAAAATATTTATCAATATAATATTTTATTTTCTCTATAAATTATTAAAATTAATTAAATTCACTAAATTTACAAATAAAATTGTTGATATTTTAAAATTAATTTAAAATATCGATAAATTATTGTAAATTTAAAAATATTAATTAATTAATTTTAAATTTTAAAATATCTCTAAGTAATTAACTAAAATAAAATAATTAAACACTGATATTTGAGCTGACACGTGTAAAGAAGACGTGGCTTGCTGTGGAAAAAGCTTGGTTGAAGATGCAAGTCCCAATTAGTTACAGTCGCTTTTCCATTACCGGTACCACCTTCCTTCTGCATCTCTCTCTCTCTCTCTCTCTCTCTCTTTCTCTCTCGCTCTAACATTACTTTATTCGTTCTCACTCATGGCGAATCTGCCGAACGAAGAAGAGCTTTTGGAAGATATTGATGGCGATCCATTTCAAAGAGTTCAACGGGGGTTGAGAGACCGTTCAAAGGTTTGTTTGTTTGGATTTGAATTGTGATTGTTCTGAATTAGTGTGTTCAATGGGGTCTTCTTTTTTTGGATTTGGATTCGTTTTCTTGGTTAGAAAGTGGCTCAGACGAAGGAGATGCTGTCGAAACAAGCAGTTCAGACGAAGGAGATTTTGTCAAAGCAGGCAGTGAAGATCGCTAAACAGGCGGAAGAGCACGAGAGGTTTATCAACAAGGTTGAGCTTTCTTTGCTCTGAATAGTCAATTGGTGTTCTTAGGGTTTTCATCTGTTGACTGTAGTTGCTTTTGTTTTTCTTCGTATTTTCCCCTTTTTCTTGGTTGCTAAGGATTGGTTGTCCAATGTTCATAATTATAAAACCTAACTTGTATTTCATTCAGGTGACCCATCTCTTGGGGGTGCTTGGATTTGGAGGGTTTTGCTTTCTCTTAGGAGCCAGTGAGTGGAAAGATCCGACTGATTTAAGTGAGAATTCTGTTAAAATGAAGAAATTTTGATAAATTATTTGCTTTTTTTTTTCAGGACCACAGGATATTCCCTATGTATATTGTTTGTTCTATGTTACTTTCGTCCCCCTTCGGTGGATATACTATAGGTTCAAAAAATGGCACTATTATCTTCTGGTAAGCTTTTGTGTTCTTCATCCAGTTCCTGCTTCAAGTTCAAGCTCTAATGGAAGGAAATGATCTTAACTGTGCTTCTTCTATGTCAGGATTTTTGTTATTATGCAAACACAATCTTTTTGGTGGATCTTCTTCTTTATCCTAGGAATGAAAAGCTGTTTCTCGTGTGCTTTTCATTTGCAGAGGTGAGCTATTAGTTATTTTCACCAGGACCAGGATACAATTTACTTGCTAATACATCAATACAATTCGAGTGTTGATGCAGGGACCTTTAGCATGGGCTTTAATTGTTTGGCGTTGTAGCTTGGTTTTTAGTTCTGTTGACAAAATTGTCAGTGTTCTTATCCATCTTTTACCTGGTGTGTCTTCCTTCCTTTGTTCCTAAGTTTATAATTTAGAATCAGACTATTAAGTCAGGCGGACCACAGAGCTTTGATCGGAACTTGATAATTGTGACATAGAGATTCAATGTCCTACTTTTCATCATTATTTTTACCTTTGGTTTGGTTGAGGAGATGCAAAACTTCATTTCTGCTTGAGAAAGGTCTGATTTCATAAAAAAAAATCTTAGTTAACAAACTTAACAATCACATGCACAACTGGAGTAAGTAAACTATCTGGCACATAAATTTTGTTAGGCTCTTCTTTTTTTGGAAAGAAGCTATTGACTATATCGTTTTATTCATACTCTAAATCTCTCTGGTGATGTTTCAAAGATATATAGTTTTTTTTTTGTCATGTCCTTTTTTGGTCTTTTAGCCTTACTTTTGTTGTTCAGAAGAGTATGAACAAGGAGGCTAACAAAATGCCGAAAAAATGTCAATTGAACATATTTGAGTGGCTTACTTTTCATATTCACTACCAAAATCTCTTTTAAAGCTTCTGGATGAATAGAGGGGCGTGGTCCATGGGGCGAATTAGGGGTTTCTATTTAGTTTCTAGTATATTTTGATGCATCTACTTAGGATGAATAGGTTTAATTTTGAGGATCCATATAATTCTGATATTTTCGGGTTTTTTTTTTCAAAATGTTGGAGTTGGGAGAGTGATAATTTTCCGGAGTTGGATGTTATTCTTCAGCAAATTCTCTTTTTTATAATAGAGTCATACATGATCTCCTGTAGGCTTTTAGGGAATAAGATGATTATCAATCTTAGTGACTTATATTATACATATTGTAATCTCAAGAAACTTAGATCAGTAAAGCAACACCATAATAATGCTCCTAGAAGAGAGAACAAGTTTATGTTGAGAATACTCATTGTAATGTTTTGTTTTACACTATCCTGCATTGGGATGATTCATTTTTCAGGATTAGTTTTTTTCACAATTCGATGGTGGAATCCAACAACCTTTGAAGAGAGGCATATGGAAGGAAACTCAAGCAGAGTTTCGTGGCCTTACGTGGAAGATAAGTTGTATCTCTGGACATGGCTGTTCGTAGTTCCTCTAGTTGCTTACACTCTCTGGCAGGCTCTTTATTTTCTCATTGTCAATGTCTTGCGTAGACAAAGGCTGTTAAGAGATCCTGAAGTAATGACATCTTACAGGTTCTCTCTCTCTCTCTATCTCATGGTTTGTATTGAACCTTTGTTGTGCAAAAGAATCTGAAAATACTAATTACTAGTTTAGGAAACAATACCGAGACTCGAGAATTACCATAAACTCACTACAAAAATTTACACTTCACATAGTTCGATTACAATAGCTCTTACTTGAATTAGAGGCGTGGATAGTCTAGTCCGGCTCTGTTTTATCCAAAATGGAATCGAAGCCTATGGTTCTAGATTTTTGTAATCAAAATCAAAACTGTGAAATACAATGCCCTTTCAGTTTTCTCTCAGTTTTATTTTTTATTTTAAAAAATTAAGAATATATATTTTTTATTACATTCGAATCGGGTTTAGAATGATTCGACAGGTTTTGGAACTAACTTCTTATTTATATGAGATTTTATTAGGGTTTTGGTCGGGTTCTATCCAATTTTAAGTCTTTTTTTACTCATTGACCAAGTTTAGGTTTCATGCTTTTGTATTTTTCTTTCTTTCGATTGGTAGTCATTGTGGCTCGTTTCTTCAAAGCTGGACATCTTGTTTTTGTCAATAGGGAACTGTCGAAAAAGGCACAAAAAGCGAATAACATGTGGTGGAGACTGAGCGGTTTGCTCGGCGATCAAAATCGACTCCTAATGTACATCTTGTTTCAAGCAATATTCACGGTATTGACCATGGCTCTGACCGTTCCGATCTTCTTCTCCTACGAACTCCACGCCATTTTTCAACTGCTCAAAATCTCAGCCGCCGTCTGGAATGGAGGCAGCTTTCTCCTCGAAGTTATGCCTAAGCAAGTTATTCTCAAGGAGAAAAAGAAATCAGAGAGGCAGCCTCCGCTACCCGACCAAGATCAAAATCAAGCCCCGGATTCGACAGAAAATTGCTTGGAAACTTCACTCTCCCTATAACCATGCGCACTCGGCTCTGCATTCGTGTTTTTCTCCGTCTTTTGTTTGAATGATTGGTTTGTATATTTTCGATTCTACAATTGGATTTCTCATCAATGGCTGCATTTCAAGCCATTCTGATCTAAACTTTTGTGTGCATTCTACTATATTCATTGGAGGACATCAACTTGTGCATCTCGTCACAAAGAATATATAAAAAAAATAACATGATAATTATAATATTTTATTATAATATAATTAAAATAATTATTTATAATATTTATTACATCAATCAAAATTCGACACGAAGCACATTAACTTAATAACATTATCCAATAAAAAACAAATATAATATCATAATATATTTCCTTTTTAATATATGAAAAAATAAAACAATGAACTTACAAGACAATGCATAAAAGAAACCTACAAAATGCAAATCACTCCAAGAAAACCAACTAGAATGAAACCCGACAAAATGAAAGCCAAAAAAATGGTCATTTGTCGGGCGACAAAAATTTAGGACACCTGTCCTATGACTCGGTCACGATTCTAGTGACCTGACACTTCTCGCGCTGACCTGGCACGAGTGGAAAATGCAATGACCACATGCTGCCGGGCACGTGGGGAAAAATGGGTCCCCCGGACGAGGCGACCGAAAATAGACTTGGATATACACAATGATCATATGAAACAAAGTGTGGGTATTCACAACTTTTACTATGTCCATTAGAAGATGGCAAGCACTGGAGTACCAATTTTGAGAATATGGTGGCTGATCTGAGACGTTAATCAGAGCGTTGTAGTAAGAAGACGAAGCCCGAGTTTTCTCTAATCAACGGAGGAGGATCGATATCAGCCACGTCAACCTTTTCCATTGACTTCGAAAAGTCATCAACTGAAAACGGGATACTGCATAAAAAAATTGAGCTAAATTAGAATGAACAGAGAAATCTATCATTATTCATAAATTATAACGTCATGATTTAAAAATGGAGATGATTATTTGATTAATAAAACCTCGAATCATCGTCCAATAGGAATGAACTGCTAACGGCAGGATTTGATTCTTCGGTCATCATAACTCTCATACTAGAAATAACCTGTGGTTCAGGTGGGTCCAAGTGCAAAAATTAAGTAAATGCAAATATACAGTTTAATGAAAATTAACCGAAGTTAAAGCCGGACTTACTTCTGAAGACACGCTGTGAGTACCATACTTATCATCCCAGTACATTGTGCTGATCCTATACAGCTGTTGAATGCTAAGTACCTGAAAAATATTCGATAATATCTAAAACGTCGAAGACGAGAAAATTTAAGAAGGCTAGACGAAATAAAACATGAGAGAGGCGTACTGGACATAATTCTTTTGTTATTTCGATCAAAGATTTCTTCGGTTTCTGATGAATAACCTGAGAGGAAAAGACTCAGTAGCAAAATCATTCAAAATCGCAATTTTGCTTTTGGAAATTCGAGTTTATTGATTCTTACTAGGAATCCAACAGCTTGTCGAATGTGCTTCAACTCATCCCAGGCCGATCCTGCGTACTATACACAAAAAGGATACGAATTGAATGAACGTTTTGGGAATAAAGGGTCAGAATATTTTGCTTAATACTCACTTCCTCAGTTGCCCCATAGCACCATTGTTCTAATTCTCCCAAACCGGCTTTCACATACTCTCCATTACTGAACGAACAGCACTCGCGTCTCAAAAGAAGACTGAAAAAACAATTTGGTGAGATGATTTGAAAGAAACTAACTGCATAATAACTACTAGTTAAGCAAGATTCAACAAATTGTAAGGGAGGGCAGAAATTTACCTGTTGAATAGCTGAACATTAATGAACGAGAATATTTGAGTAAATACTTTCCGGACTAGGAACGGGGGTACCTGTGAAGCCAATCCACATAAGAAAATGCTTGTGCTAGTACATAAAAATACTGTAAAATGTACAAATCGTAAGTTAGCTTTATACTCACGTAGTTGGATTTCATCATCTTCAAATAATTGTTCGAGCTTTTTACAATGCTTTGCCAATGGGCAATCAAAGCTTGCTGAGCAGCCGCATTAGCTTGAGAACGTCCTTTAACTAAACTTGCTCGTGATGTCCTGGGTGCCTGCATATGATATGAGTACACCCAAACAATTACATTTTGTATTGTTATCTCACTCGATACTCTAATAAACATCAACAGAACATATGCTATGATCTCTTTTAAACTTGTAATGGAATAAAAGGTAATCAAGAAACGAGTCAGATTTTATAAAGTCAACACAAATTTAAATTTTATTCATTATTTTTTGCATTTCATTAATAGATTTTGTATACAGGCAGCTAAAAAAGATAACAAAGAAAATAGTCAGGAAATTTCTTTCTAGGTCCCAGAAACACCTAATCAAGGAAATTTATTAAAAGAAAAATTCACAGCTAATTCAGTAATTCCTTAAAATTTGGAAATATAATAACTAGTTAAATTTTAATCGAATCAACTAACATACTAAATACACATTCAAATTCCCAACATATGCTTAAAGAACTTGGTTGTTGTCCTTTAAATTGAAATTACAACCAAAAGGAAGGATTCACATCAAAAGCAAACAATAAGTCAACAAGGAATCACTTGTGATTTTATGTTCCTGAGATACTGTCCCTCCACGAGAAAAGTATCACGGTCAAATGCAAAAGATCCTAATCTGTATTCTTATATGCATCAGTCACATATATTTCTATTAGTCTAGGAGAATGTAATTTTTGAGAGGTACCTGAATACATAGTCCGAGTAAAGGTGAGATTTCTTTCTTTAAATTATCTCTCATCATTCCATATATCTTTTCAATGAATGCAGTGAGTTGCTGCTTGAATAATAGAGCAGGATACTTCGCCTCAACCTGTCGAAAATCCTCCAGCCGACCACCAAGTGCTCTACCATTGAGAAATGAGAGTCCAGCACTTTGAGGTGATGCCCTTAACCCCTATAACTCACAGGAAACAAAAAGGGTGAGGGAAGGAGAAAATAAATCAATATGAAAAATATATGATAGACATGGAAGAAGATTTTCAGAATCTGTGAGAGAATACAATACCTGGGACATCCTTCCAAAAATGGAAGCTGATGTTGTTCGCCGCCGTTGAGGTGTCATGCTAGCTGCTCCGCTTGCTTTGAGTGTGTGTTGGAGCAGTAATAGTAAAGTAGATGCATTAGATAACCAATAAGCTAATAGATCATTGTTATCTTGGACCTATGCAAAATGGGAAAAAATAATCAATAAAAAATAAAAATAAAAACAGGATCCGGTTTTGTCCGTGAAAGTATCCAAAAATCATATTGGTCACCGGACAAAACATTTTAAAGCACCTACCTCGATTGCCGAAGCTATTGTTTGAATGATCCTATCAAAAATACTAGTCCGCTCAACTTCAAACGACCTCCAGTGTAGGAGGCATTTATATATAACACAAGCAGCAACTGGTCTGCCCCCAGAGAATCCTAAATCTTGTGATACGCACTTGATTAACAAGTCCTGATTCTCCTGAGAAAGTGTTGTAAAAAAGGATATTACAAATGTGCATTATTTTCATTCATATGTGAGACCAAATCGGTACTCACCTGCTGTTTTTCATTGAGAGATTTCTGTGGTCTCTCCTCTGAATCAGGTTCACGTGCATTGGAAAGAGCAAGTGTCATATCCTGGAATATAAAAAACAAAATAATTTATGAACTCAATAAACTTTTTCAACTTTCATTGCTGTCATTGGCAAAAATCTTTCAATACCGATGCAACCTTGGGTTCTCCAGGTAGAATATTTCCATTCTCTGGTGTCCTCTACAAAATTAAAAAATTGTATCGATATTGACTCCTCATTACAACAAAGGATAAAAAGTATAAATAAAATAATGGTACCTGAACTATCATTGACTTTGGTCTAGAAGATAAACTTTTCCCTGTGGGTGACATAGTAAGTGCCTGCTGACGAAGAACTTGGTTCTCTGACTCTGAATTTGAAAGTTTCTCTTCTAGCCTAAAATATGATAAAAATGGATTAGTTATGTATAGCTTAATGGAAATATTAACAGCATATGAGACAGCTTTGCAATTTGCAAGTACGCATAATTGAACAGAATTACAAGAACAGCTGCGAAAAGAGTACCTGTCCAAATGAACTTGAGAAACAAAAGGTCATTACGATAGGTTTCAAATATAACAACAAACACCTCATAAAGCTAAGACCTATTGTGTTCAAAGGGGTCAAAAACTAAAAAAATAAAAAAATAATGCCAGCAGTCAATTAAGCATTCAAGATCAGACGGAAGATTCCATACACAGATAAAATAAGGCACTAAATCAAATTTACGTTCAAATAAATCATCATAGTAGAAATACTTAATATTTTCACCAGTCATTACAAACCTTTGCACAGATTCCTGAAGCTGATCTACTTTTTGTTCAGCATTTTCTAGTTTTTTTAATAGCTCTGTGTTTCTAGCTTCAGCATTTGCACTAGATTTCCTGGCTTCTTCCGTTGAATTTCTTTCTGACAGCAGCGTAGCCTATGTATTGAGCTTAAGTTAGTAATCCAAACGAAATAATAACACAAACCCTTCCACAATTCTCCTGTTACTCACCAAATTGCACTCAGTATTTGCGTTCAGTTTCATGTTTGACATAAATAATTTTCTCATGATCGATCACATTCGAAAGCCACATACACGTTTTATTTTCAACTGTGAATTGTATAGGAGATGCCTATGATTAAATGAGTAAAAAGAACTCCCATGGGAGGTTTGTCAATTTAAAACTCTACCTTAAGGCTCTCAACCTCAGCCAGCAACAAACTAACTTTTTCTGTGTCCTCTACAACAACAGGAGTTTCCTTGATGACTGGAGGTGCCTCTTCAATAGCTTTCCGAGAAGCCTCTCGTTCCTGGATAACCCTAGCATTTGCGTCGTCAATTTGAAATTGCATAGCATGCAAAGCATCTCGTAACTTGGAAATTTCTTGGGCTTTTTCCTCTTCGAGATCAGTCTTCAAAACAGACATAACATTATTATAAAGTCCCAATCAGATGAGAAAGATACATTAAAAAAAAAACGAAAAAGGTATACCCGCAGTCGCTTCTCAAGTTGCAAGCGCCAAGTAAGTTCTTCCACGCGTTTTTCCAATTTGTCTTTTGCTTCTTTAAGCGCCCCAGTTTCCCGAGCAGCCTAAATAAGTTGACACTAAGGTTAGCTCTTGACTTTAGAACATAGAAACGAGCAATATTAGTAATATATAACATAAATCAAACAGCATAAGGTAATGGGATCGACCATCTTAAGCATTCTAAGCTCTTTTCGTGCAACTCTTCGCCTCCATCCACACTGGGTATATAACACAGCCTTTTGGAGACTTTTAAAATAAGAATATGCCATATGGAGTCGGACATGAGCCTACAACCCGCCAAAAAAGTCAATATTAGATATGTAATTCACTAAAATTTTCAAACAAAAAAAGAAATAAGTGCTAGTGCGTACTCAGATTCAAAATGACTAAGTCCACATTTACCAAAAGAAGTAAAAAAAAAGTATGCAAGGAGATCACCTGGATAAATATTGCGGCCTTTGTGCTTTTTCTGAATCTGAATTCATTGCGAGCAGTCATTGCTCTCAACCCTGTTTGCAAAGTGATTGCCGATGCTCGTAGACTTAGGTAAGATTTTCTTGCTTGATATTGTCTGAAATTCTTCTGAATTCTTAAAGCTCCTGCTTCCCTTCGCAGTATCTCATATAGTTTACGAGCTAATACACCTAACGAGATTTAAAAAAAAAAACTTGTTACTTATACAAAGAAATAAAAAGAAAGAAACACATAACCGAGGCTAATTAGTGAAAGATTTACTGATTTTATCATTGATTTTATTTTCTTGTGATTGCAAATGAAAATATAGAATACATGATTCATGCCTCATTAGTACTCACCCAGCTACAACAAGCTCTCACATCAGTCACACATGATCCATTGAACAAAAACAAAAAAAAAAACTGGAGACGCCAGACCACTTCTATCTTTTTTTAGCAATTAAAGAAGAGTTGAAAATTGCAACGACTTTTTCCTCATGTGATTTCACATGACAAAAAGTTCAGTAGTTTAGATGCGTGCTTGCAGGTTTATAGCTTCTTGAAATACAAGCAGAAATAAGATCTGAAAAAAAATACTCAACTAAAAAAAACTGAGATACGACAATCAGACAGTTTATAAAAGGCCACCACAAAAGATACCTCTAGAAAATGATTGGAGTTGAATAGCAGCTTCACGCAATGCAACAAATTCTTTGCGAGAAATATAGGTACGAATCTGCCTTTGAATAATTCTGGCTGCATTTCCAAGTACTTCAATTCTTTTTGCATCCAAAGAAGCCATTTGACCAGCTCTTAGAAACACCTTAGTTTTACCTACCTGCCAAACCAAGCTGATCAGGTATAAAAGTACTTCCCAATAATCGATGGGATGAATGCATCCAAAACTTTTGTTAAACTTAAGTGATAATTTCAATAGTTCAGCATAATGTAAGATTTTAGCGTGCATTTGGAAGTTTCAGTGAGGTCCCCAAGTAAGCCACCTAAAAAATGTTGACGATTAAACATCCAATTCAAAAGGCCATCCGAAGAAAAAGAAATAATAAATAAATGAATGATAAGCCATCAAAAGGAAAACACAATAGCAAATGAACATCAGAGATCACTGCCAGAGCAAAGAACAGGATTGGATCCTCGTCAACATCAACTTGAAAATGAGAAGCAGAGAACAGTGAATAACTCATATTTTCAATAACCATCTGAGGGAAATAGTTTCAACCATGAACCAAATCCTCAAATGAAGGGTAAATAATTTAACTTTAAAGTCATCACCAGGGTGGCTCAAGTATAGCCACATTCTATAACAAACAGCGCATACATTTATCTACTTACTTTTTCTTAGAATACAAGTTCTAATGGCATTATAGGGAATGCCGATCAACACATCACAAAAAAATTTATCATCCATTCCAAATAACAAGATTTGTTTGAATTACCTGGTAACCTTTTAATCCCATTTTATCAAGAATCAATTGGCATGCTACCTTGTCATCATAGCTGCATGGGAAGTCATATCATAGCAGGTTAGTATAAAACAGTAGCATGAAGGATAAAGCTGATTGACCCCCTTCAATGATCAAGGGTTACAATTGAAAGAGTAACATTAAATAAGAGGGGTATTTTAGTCATTTGACAATGAGAAAATATATGCACTGATGATAATTAGGGGACTTGGTCAATCAATTATTTATCTCGTTTAGAAAATGAGATAACACGTCCAAGGAGATAGAAAATGTGAAGGAAGTTTTTATTTACAAGTCGCAAAGAGATACTATTAGTGAGAATGTTGAGAGGGATTCTGCATCAAAAGATAATTTTTTCCCACGTGGATAATAAAGTCAACATGATAATTAATTTTACTGAACTGATAACATTCCAAACCAACAATGTTAATTTAATGAGGGCAAAATTCAATTAAATTTTAGGAAAACACATGCAAAGAAAAAAGTTTACTTTTCTTTTTCTTCCTACCTAGAGGACAATGTTGTTTCTTGAGTCGATGGCCATGATAGAAGTAGAACCCTTCAATAATCAATGGTTACTACTGAGAGAATAATATTATATTATTAGGGGTATTTTAGTCATTTGACAAGGGGAGGAAATATAAGTAATTAATAATTATGGTAAGGGTTAAGACAATCAACTGTACATCTCATTTAGCACAGCCAAAGGGACGACAAAGAATTCAATCATGTTGTAGAGTTCTTTTCTTTTATTTTTTTTTCATTGAATGTGATCACTAGACAATGAGTTTGCCTATTTTTATTGAATATTTAGGTTGCATAGAAAGCTTTTCCAATATTTCTATTCTTAAGGAAATTTGACACCCAAAGAAGGTCGAAAAGAAACACTGAATGTGTGTATTTGATAAACCACAGCAACTAAAAAAACATCGAGGAAAAATATTTGGCCAACCACCTCCTAATTTTATTTCATAGAAAAACATATCTTTACTTTTGAGAATTGTAAATGAGAAAAAAGTTGACTTACCTCCCTTCCAAAACTTCTGGAGCCAGAACCCCAAAGCGAAGAAGGAATTCGTAAAATGTTCGCCTTGTAGGATATCCAGCACAGCTGATCCTGATGGCTTCAAGAACACCCTGAGCATGCATAAGAACAGCCAAGATAAAGACACATAAGGGAAATGACACTTCAAATTTCAAGCTTATATGGGCCAGAAAACAAATGAAATATGAAAAGCAATAGTTTATACTCACACCACATCGTAACTGTTGAATAATATTCAAATTCTCAAAAATAGCTGGCTTGAGAACATTGTTGGGCTTCACACATCTTATGTAGTGTGGTTCTGTTGAGTTCAGCGTCTCCATCAAAGATTGAAGTTGTAACTGCAAGTTCAAAACAGAATGGCATACTGATTATTCCCAGAACTCCCTACCTTGGGTAGATACAAAGTAGAAGATCAATGGATTAGAAGTTCATTTCAGCATCTAGAATTAAGCAGATCACAAAGCATGAATATTAAGACAGATGTCAATTTGTATAGAAGGTTATTTATTATGATATGGAATCTCAAATTAATGTCTCACAGGTCCAACGCAAATAAGTAGGACTCAATTGAAGCTACGAAATTGCTTGACTTTGTGAAAGGAAGCTGTAATATTGTTGGACAAAATTATCAATACCTAATTTTAAAGAATCAGCTGCCATTGATTACCAAACCCGTTAGGAATGACCAACTTCATTTCAACCTTATTTTAACAATATTTATAATAAACTTGCAGGGAATTAAATAGTCAACTCACTATGTGGAACTAGGAGTCGATGATTTCATTGGATCAAGAAAAGAACGTGGACAAAACAAAAAGAAGACTAAGAATGAGAAGGAAGGCTAAGAATGAAACGGAGTTCCTTACAAATTGAAGAGTCCTAAAACTAAGAAATGGAAGGACAGATATTTTGGAACTTAATAGGTCTCGATCATTTGCTGAGTTGCTGTATTTTCTTTACTAATAGATAAAAGAGTGTTGTGAGCAAGTGATTAATCTGTTCTTGTGAATTTGACAACAATCCTGACAATTTTAATCAAATACATTAGTTGAAAAAGACCTAAAAAGTGATTGTTCGACAGTAGGCGTATGATAGTGAAAATAAAAAGGGAAAAATACAACACTTGACACTAGGAAGAATGCAAGAAAAAAACCTTAAAGCGGGATCCAATGGAAGAAAATTTTGACGATTTTGACGATTCCTCAGGGAGAGGAGGAAATAAACCCGCCACAAAAGAACACTTAGCAGCCGTTAACAGATCCTGATGTTCAGCCACCACGTAGTCTTTGTTTTTATCAAGAAATAGATCAGCCAGATATGTTACCTAGTGCAAAGTTGAAAATTAAGAGCTTCAAAGGGTCTTGGGAACAATTTGCAAAAGTAAAGAAAATGACTAGTATGCTACCTCTCCAGCATAATGAGATATGGTAAAACTGGTACGTGATAGTTTAGGTTTAATGAAGCGTTTGTTGTTCTTGAATGTCTGGTATAACTTCTGTGCAAATGTTTCATGTGTGGACTTTGGAAACATGCTGCATGAAGCAATAAGAGACACTAAAAAATTTAGTACATTCCAGCATAGGCATTCAATGGAAAACCATAAAACTAGATTTACAGCAAATTAAAGTTATAATAAGAAAAAAAAGTGGAGCTGACCCAAACATGTTAAAGTGATATAAAATCAATATAAGTTACAAATACTTGTAGCATACCAGGCCTCATCTAAAAGTGCGATGATTCCTCCAGGTTTCTGCAATAAGTTTAGAACAAAGTTGGAATATTTATAAAAATGTATCAAGGGACAAGTGTAGAACAGAATTTAGACAGAAGACTTAATTTAGCTTGTAAATAAAAAGGTAGTTTTCAAACAAACATAAATCCTACCAATAAGGAAGCTGTAGTGAACTACCTTTTCAATCAAATCCAACACGTCCTGATTATCAACAAACTCTATATAGCTCCAGTTGATTTCTTCTTTTGTATATTCTTCCTGTTCCATTTTAAAGACGTGCTGCAAGGTGCAAAAGTCCACCAGGTTACGTCAAAAGCAAAAAAAAAATTAATTTCTTGAGCAGGAGTTCATGTTAACAAACCTGATTAAAATGCTGTTGCAGTTTTTCGTTCGTAAAATTGATACAAAACTGCTCAAAGCTTCATTAAAGTATAAAAACATAGGTCATAAGAGCAAAAATAAACTAGAAAATGAAACAGAGAGCTTGTGGCTTACCTGTTGAACTTAAAACTCTCAAATCCATAAATATCTAGAACACCTATCAATGATTTTGAGTTTGGGTCTTGTCCGATTGAACTGTTGATGTTATCTACAAGCCTTCATGTTCATAAACAGAAAACTTCTCAGAAAACCTCAGACAGTACAATGCATTTAACATATGTGTGGTTAGATAATATATAGAGCAGCAAAGCATTACCAATCAAACAACCGTGAATAAATTGTTTTAGCCAATGCATCCCTGCTACCCAATGCAGCCACAGGATCAAGAGTTCTCGTAATAATTTCTTCTGGTGTTACCATAACACGTTTAATCAATGCATCTTCCAAACTCTTCCCGTCACACCTTTTTTTATTCAACTTAACAGTATAAGGAAACAAAGCATAGTCGAATTTATATGAGATGCAGCAAATAGTCGAAACAGCATACTTGAGAAGTTCAGCTGTTGTGTTAAGATGGAATCTAGACTTTTCATCCTTAATTACAGAAGAGTCAATCTCCGGTCCTTTTGCAAATTCAACATTGCCAAGATGGAGAATTGCAGCGACAACCCTAAAAATTCCCTCCTGAAATCATGTGTTTCATCAACAATTGTAATATAAACAACACAGAAAGACCATGAAATTATAGGAAACTCACTTGCTCTTCTTCACTTATGCCGACTACATCCATAGCCCTTCTCGTAGCCAGATATTCTTGAGCATCATTAACTCCATCCAGCTCATAGCAGTTTGATTGATTTAAGTAATGGAATGACTTCGGGTTTCCCAACTTGTATTTCGCCCTTTGCTGAAATTTTAAAGAAATAAAAACAAATTAAAGCTTAATATTTGAGGCATAAACAATTTAAATGATGATCATAATTAATGGCAAGACTATTTAAAACAGCCAAGAAGTTAAACAGTCAATACTAAGCTTGAATTTGATCACCTCTAATGGTGCAGCACAAAGAAGGTAAAAGCAATGATAATTTCTTTCGGGATCTGAAATCTGACAGACTCGAGATCTTTCAAGCAAATAGGTTCTTATGGCAGCCCCAGATATCCTCCCACTTTTGTCAAATTGTATCTCCACAAATTTACCAAAACGACTGCATTGTAAACAATATGTCAAGAAGCTAGTTTCTTTTGATAAAAGTACCGTATGCCTTCCCAAAAATTTATCAGTATCCTTCCATGAGACACTAAATAAAAAATATGAATAATTCTACTAAGGATCCTACGAAATATATGAAAAGGAAAAAGATTACAATTTCATAAGTTTTTCATAATTTGAACTGGACTATTGTATCATGTTGCGATTTATTCGTCTTCTTTGTATTGTGCTTCTTTCTTGATGGTAATGCTTGTATCCCAAGCATAGTAATAGATCAGATAAAGTAAATTTCACACCAACATATACAATAACAATTATTATACTTACTGTTACTCACCTTGAGTTGTTGTTCCTAACAGTTTTTGCATTTCCAAAAGCTTCAAGTACTGGATTGGACTGCAATAAAAAGTAAATCACAACAATCAATATAGCTGATAGTTTCTAAACAATCCATAAAAAAACAAGCAGATCATTATCATACTTCTAAAACTTGTTGTTCAACTGTTCGTCCTTCCACACCAGATCGACCTCCAAGGTAAGCAAGATATTGCATAAGCATTTTTGTAGTCTCGGTCTTACCAGCACCACTCTCTCCACTAACCAAAATCGAGTTGCTCTTTCCCTCGTTTATCATTGCCCTATTAAAACATGTATTATGAAGAGTATAAAAGAAAGTGTCTGAAAATCTTTCTTTCAAACCAGAAGGTTCCAACCAAGAGTTTAAATCTAAGTAGTTAATCAACATAGTAAATGATTGATAGATGAAAGAATTTCTATAAAGATAAAGTGTACCTGTAAGCAACATCTGCCACTGCAAAAACATGAGGGCTTAGCTCCCCCAGTCCAGCTCCTTTATACTGTTGCATCATATGAGTATCATAGAGATGGGGCAATCTTTGAAATGGATTTATAGCGATCAAAATATTTCCTGTGTATGTCTGATAGGATGAAGAGGAGAATATATCAATAAAAACAGCTGCTGACTGAAAATTTCTTCAGCATGCAGGCATTGGAAGAAGATATACATCTTACATATATTTCATTAAGTTCATATCTAGCTGCCAAGTTACACAAAACACCAGGTTCATGTAAATATGATAACTTTGTCATGTCATCAACGCCACCAGGAGGCGCTTCAGTGTCCTTAGGAAACACTTTTGAGATATTTGTGACTACCTGCATTCAGTTAAAACGTGACTAAGAACCTCAACAAAATGAAAAGTGTAAAAATAAACTTTAGAAAATAGAANAAACGAATCATCAAATAGGCGCTCCATTCAGATTACCATGGGGATTGCAGTCCACGATCTTCTCCGCTAACTCATCCGAGGCAGGACCGAGTCTAACAGAACAAGACTCAGTGAGTCAGATCGGAGTAAAACAGACCGTTACAGCTCCAAAGCTTAAAAAAAAAAAAAAAAGCAGAAACGGCAACACGAAAACTCGCGAGAATTACAGTGGCGGAAGAAGACAACAGGAGCAGCTTCGATGCGAGAAATCCTCAGCCCTTTTTCGCTGGTCCGAAGTTTTTTTAAACACGGAAGGCGAAAAAAGTTTGAAGGTTCTTTCTAACCGTGGCTCTTTCTCTCTCTACGATTACTCTAATACTCTTTGATCTTTCTCTCTCTAAAAATGAAATATTTAATTATTTAAATAAATAATTAGCTCTGGTCAAATGGACTGGAGTCTTACGGGCGTCCGTCGTGACGACTGGCGTCCCTCTAAGGCGGTAATTGTCTTAATTATCTCCTAATCCGATTCTTTATCGTCATTAAGATCTTAATTAATTTTTTTTGTTTTTCTTTCTTAGTCACGTGCTTGCTTCTTATTTACGCAATTAACCTCCGTATTTTTCAATGGTTGCAAAGCATAAATACTATTTTAAGATTATCTTCTTAACATAAACGTTGATGTGTCAAATAATTATCAGTGTCATTAAAGTACAATTAATAATATAAATTATAAAATAATTAATATATTTATTATATTAATCTCTATTCAAATACTAAAATCATTCGTATCAAAACTCTAACATTGTTTTCGTTTCGTCTTGCGTTATATAATCTCCGCATTTTATCGGCAATATTCGGGTTTTTATTTGGTTGATCAAAAGTTAGTAGACCTTGGTATAAAAATTTGGATAAGGGCTGTTTCGTAATTTGACAAAGAAGTATAAAGTCGTTTAAATCGCTAAAATACGGCTCGACTCGACCATTTCGTGACACTATTTACAACCCCTTCGCTGTCGTTTCAATATTTTAGCGCGAGCGAAAATTGTGTGTGGGGGGCCTCACGCCAGTTCCTGCACCTTCAAGAGTCATATATTTTCTTTCTTATTAAATTATGATTAATCAAATTAAAATATAATTAATATATTAAAATAAAAATAATTATTTATAATATTTATACATCAATTACAGTTCGACACGTTCAAAAATATACTAAAAAGTATATTAAGAAGATCAACTTTCAAACATAACTTGCATAATTTTTTCCTTTTTTTAAGAATGTCTTTGTGTTACAGGCAAATACGAAATATAAAACAATTACAATTAGTGGGCGCTTACCCGAAAAACGAACAAAAATCAAATGTTCGTAGGGGATGCCGCCGTGGCTGAAGCCGGTTGTTATCGGAAAATTCATGGGAATTTTTATTTTCTTTCAAAAGATTTCGTGTAATTCTTCGAACATATTACCGTAACATGAAACTCTTTACAGCATAACATCCCCCGACGAAGCAAACATCCGCCGGTTCCTGTCTCTATCGTCCGTCGATAATTTAGTCGAATAGTCTATTGCCGAATCGCCTACAATACGAAATTTTTACGATGATATTAAATATGAAACGAAAAACTAGCTACGAGACACCAAACTCTTACTGTTAGTCGATTCGAACGAAGATCGGTCTGCCGTATTATTCATATCTGCAAAGTTTTAGGAGAGATAGAACGAGTTTAGTCTAATTAAATCATCGAATTCTTTAAAACCGTTCCATTTTTTTAGACGAGTTAAACGCAATGTGCTTAAAAAATTAGATGATCCGGCGAAATTCAGAGCGAAATTCGTACCTAACGAGCGGAGAACTCCTTTGACAGCCTCAAAATTCTTGTATGTGTAGCCAACAAAACTTAGATCCTTTGGTGTCAACATCATCTATAGAGCACTCGAGAAATGCATTTTTCGTAAATTTCATCCATCGATATCGTATAAAATACGTTTAATTTACCGGAAAACTAGTTAAATTTCATCGCTAACATATAAATAAGTTGTGTTACCTTCCTCATTGGTCCTGATCCGGCTCTAGCGGTCGCTTGTTCCACCTACGACACAAACAACATTCATTCAAGATACCATTTTCAACAACTTCGTCCGGGTTTTCCGGTGTACGGATTTTGTGATTCGATGAAAAAAACTACCAATTTATCCCGCAAAGTGTCTCAAAATTAAAGCTTTTAACCGTTAAAGAACGTCAATGAGTTCACATTGAAAGACGGAATCGAAAGATCTATTTTTGCGAATAGCGATGGGGGTCTTACCTCGTCGAACTTCATAAAATTTTGAGTGTCGAGTTCTCCGTTCACCTCGGGTTTGAAAGCAGCCTCCATTTCATAGAGTTTTTCCCACACAACATCTTTGAACCAAGGGTGAGCCTGCATAATAAACGCTTCGAAATAGTACTCGAAACAAAGCATTCGATGTAATAAGCTTTGAAATAACACATAAAAGAGTTCTCGTGAGCGTACTTTGATTCGATCGGCTCCTCCTGTGCCGAGCCTGTGTTCAACATCGCATAGAAGCCTCGATATTAGATCCTTTACTTCGGGTGAGAGCCGAGTGTCACTAGGAAATTTCAAATGATTCCTCCAATGCACAATCTGATACGAAGAATTCAGGTCAATAAATACAGATAGAATCGAGTAAGTCTACGTTTATTCTCTTATTTCATATTCTTAATATATACGCTGACGTGTCAAACAATGATTGATACAATTGAAATGCAATTAATATTATAAATTATTTGACAAATCAATAAGTATTCTAAGAAGGTACAATAAGAAGGTAAACCTATCATTACTCCATAAAAATTTGGTAAGCTAGTATTATTAGTCTAGACGTAATTCAAACGATTATCCCCGTCAATATTAGTTCATTTAGTCTCGTTGAAGTTACTGCATCGAATGTCAGAGTAAAACCAACCAACGATCATTAAACCTTAATTTTCTCAAAAGAAACAGCAAGAACGAGACATAATTATCGAATTCTAAAAACGACAGAGAAAACACATAAAAAGGGTTTTAAAAAAAAAAAACTCGATCGAGCCCACAAGACATTTTAGAATAGAGGTTTGACCTTCCTGCAGGTTGTAACCGGATCATCGGCATAAAATGGGGGATAACCAACAAGCATCTCATACAATATTGCACCAAGCGACCACCTGCATTATCGGATAGTAACGGTAATTAAAGCAATTTACGAGTTTTTTTTTGGCAAAAGCCTCGAGGGAACTATGTTGTAGTATTCGACGAAGATTTGAGTTGTTACAAATATCGTCCGAAACTAATAAAGGGTAATCGTTCGAGTTTCAATAACAAATTCAAATTACCAGTCACACTCCATGCCATATCCTTTCTTAAGCAATACTTCCGGAGCTATATAATCGGGCGTGCCAACAGTCGAATACGCCTGCAATAATAAAAAAAATTGCAAACCAATGTATCGTTTTTTAGCTCTTCTTATAAAACTAAAAAACAAGAGTTAAAAATAAATTTATATAAGACAAATATATATAACAGTTTGTTATACCAGTTTCCTCCTGTTGATCTGCCAGTGCTGAAGTTGTTCGAGAGGACTTTTCCATCGCCTTCCGCTTACTGTAGCCGGAGAATTTTCATTGAAATCCATTGTTTCATTCAAGTTCCTATCGTCGAGAACTTCATTTTCACTTATCGAGGATAAATTAGAGCAATCGAGAGGTTTGCAGAGACCGAAATCAGACAGTTTCATATGACCCTTTTTGTCTAGAAGAAGATTGTCGGGTTTTATGTCTCTGAAAAAAATCACATTATCAAGAAAAAGTTTTTTAAGCGAGTCAAAATTACGAAACAAATAACATCGTCAAATATACCATTGACGAACCTATGAATGTAATTATGCGTATGAATGGACTCGATTGCAAGAACACTTTGAGCGATGTAGAATTTCGCGACAGTTTCTGTCAGAGTTTCTTCTCTTATAAGCAAAGTCATCATATCGCCACCAGGTAAATACTCCATGATTAGATATAAATACTCAGCATCTTGAAAGGAATAATAGAGTTTAACAATGCAGTGGCTCGCCACTTCAGCAAGTAAATTCCTTTCGGCTCTTGCGTGTTCAACCTATTTTTTGCAATTAAACAAAAGAAAACGGCGAATATAAGAGCATAGATCATCGGTTATTAAACGAATTTATGAAGGCATTATGGGTAATACTAGGTTTACCTTCTTAGCATACTCTATCAACATATATTCTTACATGTCGAGTTGTGATTGGTCTACTTAAAAAGTAGTTAATGGATTATAATTAAAATAATTATTCATAATATATTTAATCTACCAATTACAACTTGACACATCAGAATATATGTTAAATGGTATGTTAAGAAAGTAAACTCATAATTATCTAAGCTTTATTTCATCAAAATTCACCTGTCCTCGACTGAGCATTTCGGATTTCTTCAACTTTTTCATGGCGTAAATGTCGCCCGTTTTCTTGTCCCTGCAAAGTCTTACCTAGAAAACAACAACAAAAGAGAAAACCGTTGAAGTTTCTTGCAATAACAGGAACTAACTTTTTTTTTTAAATCTGAAGAAATCAAACCTCTCCAAAGGCTCCTCGTCCGATGATTGTTAGAAGATCAAAGTCGTCGACACAAATCTTATGCCTTTTAAGTCGCATATAATCGGTTTCTTTGCGCTCCAAATCTTTCAGAAGATTAATCTGTTCCTCTTCTGATGCATCCGAAGATGCCAACTTCCTTTCCAACACAGAGCGCCTGCAAAATTATAAGATAAGATCAGACAGAGATAATCTTTCTCATGTTCATCCCAAGACCAGTTTTCGAATGAGCCTTAATCACATAACTAGAATCAGATCAGGCAACTTTGAATTATTCTAACTCAAGATTAAAAATCGAGAAACAATAATCCAAACATTAGATCGAACAATTACCTAGGACCCACTGTCATAAACCAACACAAAAACATGAATTACAGCATTAAACACGCGAGCATTGCTTTCAATGCTCTTCAATTTCAGATAAAAGGCCGTACAGAAACAGAAATGGGAATGGTGGAAACCCAACAAATGGGATTTCATTATAAAGCTCCTTTTTTTATTATTTAAGATGAGATTCTGAGCAAAAGGGAAAAATGGGCACCTTTCTTTTCGTTCTAGAATGTGTTTTTTCTGAGCTTTATAGTGATTCTCGATAAATTGCTTTGCTGCAGCTACCCTCTCCATTGTCAAGCTCGACCCCACCTCTCCACCATCTCCGACCTCGTCCTCGCCGTCTCCGGCCACGCTCCTCTCCTCCTCTTCCTCTTCGCCGTCGTGCTCCGGATGATTCTTCATCGTCGATAGCTGAAGAAGCTTAAACGTAAGCACCCAAAAACCAGCCCCCCTCTCTCTCTCTGGGTTACGAATTTCGATGGTGGCGACAACGATGCAAAGACGAGACCTCAAAAAAAACAAAAGCTTGCAACATTTCTACGATGCCATGGACCCGACGCGTGGAAGCTTTTCAAAGGCATGTTTTTTTAGGGTCTGAAAACAGCTGGGAATTGGGGAATTTTTTGTAGGTGGAGAGAGCTTGGCGTTGGAACTAATTGCGGTAACCTAAAAGGCTAAAACTAGGGGGCCTGATTTCTCGACACTGCCGAGGCGCTCTGCCAGTCATGTTTCTCAGGTAGGACCCATCAAATTCAGAGCCCCATCAACGGCTATTCGAATTCGGAGACCGTTTGAAAATATTCTCCGGCTGTTTTTCTCGATCGAGTTTTTCCGCAGGCTGACTGCTCCGGGAAGTAGATCAAAAAATAGTATCTTTTTATTCTTTATTTTGTATAAAAATATTTAAATGAATTTAGTTTGACTTGATCCCATGTGGGTCTCAGTCAACCATAATTCCAAGTCAAATCCACATTGATGTCTGGTTTTTAAGAGTTGACGTAACAACGATGTTCAGAGAAGAATCTGCTCTGTAAATCGTATTGTTTAGAAATTACGAAGAAGACGAAGAAGACGAAGAAGAAGACGAAATTTACAGAGAACTCGTTCCTGCAAATCCATGGTGGAGTAAATTATGAGCAATGAGGTCTCTGCCTGGACGGCGGCGAACGCTCCTCCGCCGTCATTTCATCGTCGAAGAGCAGATAATCCTTTTCCGATGAAACTTCTACGTTCTTCATCTCACATTTGTTGTGAAGAACACAGCAAGCGCCAAGACCTCCTTTTCTTCAACCTCGTAAAAGCTTCCTTCGCGACGCCATTAATGGCGGCCAGTTTTTCGTCGAAGGCTTGCTGGGTCCAGGTCAGGCTTTGGATATTGTACGGAACTAGTAACCAGTCCATTAACGGATATCCAGAATTCCCAACAATCCATACGTGTTTTAACAATCCTCTATTTTCTCGCTCCGACAAGGCGGATTTCTCCAGCACTTAATCGTCCGCCATGGAATACGAGGTTTTCTGGTTTCTTTCCGTGTGTCTTTTGTTGAAATACGCAGCCACGTTTGATTTCGGAGCTATGATCGGAACATGGGTTGTGTAGATTGCTCCGGCGACGTTTGAAATACCGGAAATGGACTCGAGCTCCGATCTAATTCTCCTGATTGAAGCTCCTCCGACCCGGTCACTTAGAAGATTAAGGTCGATAGGTTGACTTTCATGGAAGCGTTGACTCTAGATGAATTCCGGATAATATTAAATAAAAATAAGAAAAAAGCAGAGCCAAAACTCGCCAAGCAATCTGAACCAGATGCCAAGATGTTCGTCGTTTACCGTCGCCTCAACTCAGATTCCTCTGAATTTAGGTTTTCTCAGAAACACTCAATCGAGCGGCTAACTTCCGCGCTGCCATGGCTTCCCTTCTTCGTCCACCTTCCCCTCTTTATCTTCAACGTAAGGTACTTTATTTTACTTTATCTCCATCAATTTCTTGTCCTGAACTTCCCTCTTTTTCCGATTTATATTGTTGATCGTTGGATTTCTTTTTTCTATTTGATTTTGGGAAATCAAATAATTTAGGTCCCGAGCGATTGATGCTTCGAGAAATAGTTTTTTTGTGTTGGCTCAAGGAAAGATGAGTGGATCCTCTGTAGAGTCGGAGATTTTCATTTCTTTGTCGAAGAACTTGCTATCGTATTGTCTTTTTCCCGTTTATTAAGGTTGTTCTTTTTCATTAACGGCGCAGATGAATCTAATCGGCTCCGGCAACGTGGTTATGAATCTACCGTTTAAAGATAACCAGCATAAATGGAGAGCTAGCAGCCATCGAGAGCTTAATTCCACGGTTAGGGCTAAGGCTGTTCTTGAAGAAGTATCGAAGTTGTCGGGCTCCTGGTCCCGAATTTAAGTTCCTTCAAGAACATTAGTTCTGGACATGATGTGCGGAGTTAGTGGAATGTAACCCAGAATTTGGAATGCCCACTTCAATTTTATATCGTCTATCGTACAATTCGAAAGGGATAATCGATTAAAGTGAATGAAAAAACAAAGATTTTAGATCTTGCTTCCGATCTTCCGACAGAAAATAAGAAAGGCCTGAACTTTCGCTCAATTAGACAGCCTAAAAATGAAAAAATAATAAGGCGAATCAAAGAACAAAATGATACGCTCCGATCCTCAGATAGCCGCCGGAATTGGTGGTCTTGGGCTCGGAAGGCCCATGTAAGCGATCCGTGGAGAGAGACGAACTTTTGGGCTGGGCCGTGGAGAGGGAATAGGCCCATAATTCACCGGCCCATAAGCCAATCGGGGCGAAAGGTTGACTTTTTCCAATGCTTGACTCTGTAGCTCGGTGGGGTAGTCCCGAACACATCCGATACGAGGCCCGGCTCCGGTGCTCCACTTACACGACAACCGATTGCTACCCGAGTCATGAATTGGCGGTTTCTTCTTATGTTCTTGATCAACGGTCGGGATTGGTTGATCGGACGGTGCAGCCTCAGTGGAACCCGCATCTTGCTGTTTCGGGTCATTGTCAACCATCCGATATGGACTATCGTCATCGATCGCGCACATCTGGAGGGAATGAATAGACCGATCATCGTCCATAAAAGCTTTGAATTTCTGGATTCGAATTGCTTTACCATTATCAATGAAGAAAAAAACTTACCTTAACGTTGGAAAGATCTACATCGTTCTCCTTCAAGAAGCTGACAAACTCTTGAAAATTCTCTGCCGTCGGATGATAATGGCCGCTGTACGGCCAAATCGCCTGAACCGAACCGTCAAAACAGCATAAGAATTCTACTTTTTTCTAAGGAGAGATGTTACAATAATGTAATTATAACGAATATATCGTAGCATAATGTATCCAATCAGTTTGCAACAAGTGTCACCTGAATTGCACCGTCGGCGGCAACTAATCGTCCGGCAGCCGTGGTGGCACCGCCGGAGAGGAAGCTCGAGTGCTGAAAAACGCCTTTCTTCTTCTGACCGACGTATAAATTTCGACTCGTGCTTAAAACGAATATCCACTTCGAACCTTCTTCGGTTTGGACAAGCTCTCCACTTTGCCTGTAAACGAGTTTCCCGTTTTCCACCACCACTTCATATGCTTCCCTCTCTTTCTGCAAAATCGAGAAAACCCGGCATGATCGATCAAATTTACGGCCGTGAAAATAGAACCAACGGAAAATGGTCGAAACCCGAGATGGTAAATAAATGAAAACTTACAGGTCCAAGATATTTGATGCATTGGCGTTGAAGAGTGGCTCTCGGACATTTCTCGAGATTTATCTCTTTTCCATCTCCAACATCCAACCTTCATATTTTTCGCACCAAATTATAAGATTTTATTAAAAAAATAAGGGCAAAATGCTTTTAATGGCCTGTACTCTGGGGTAAATTATAGATATTAGAACGAACTAAAAAACGTTCAATCCAATACCTTGAACTATGAGGAAAATACGATTTTTATCTTCCGTCAATTATTCCGGTTAATTTTAACCTGAATCGACCACGTGCAAAGCACGTTTGTTATTGTTAACAGTCCGTCGTTTTTCCGTTAACCTCAAATTGCGGTCATTAAAAGCAAACGTGCTTTGCACGTGGTGGATTCAGGTTAAAATTAACCGGAATAATTGACGGAAGATAAAAATCGTATTTTCCTCATAGTTCAAGGTATTGGATTGAACGTTTTTTAGTTCGTTCTAATATCTGTAATTTACCCCAGAGTACAGGTCATTAAAAGCATTTTGCCCAAAAAATAAATATAAATAATTAAATTTTTAAGATAGTTGATAATTTGTCATTTTTACCAGTAAAAGAAAGGCTGAGAGCTCTCGCTTTGAAACCAAACATCATAGTACATGTGCATGTTGTGTCCATATCGATGTCTCGGATCGATCTGTGTTTAAAAACGACGCAAAATTTAGACCGATTCGACCACTTTAACTTAACTCGAATACGATTGAATTAAACAAAAACTTTTTGATTTGAAAATGGGGAAAGAACTTACAGCCTCTAGCCAGTGCTGGAGGGCCAACTTTTGAGCCTTTTCATCCTTCGATAATCCTTTTCCGACCTTGGCCGCTCTAGTCCGAGCCCTGGACCACCGAGAAACGGCTGTTTCATGCTTCTCGACGTTGAAGAACGATACGGAACTCCTCTTCAAAGCTGCAAAATCTAGAGCTTTCCACCTAATACGATTAAAAACGAAAAATTTGTAAAACATAATCGTAAAAGGAAACAAATTTGAGAAAAACTATGAACAAGGCTAACCATAGTTCTTCGACAACCACGGCACAATCTGCCAAATTTCTCCTCGTTCGATAACTCTTGTACACTTTCTGAAGCTTGACTGCAGCTGCGTCGAGCTCGATCACCGGCCTCGGGGAGAACATAATTGCAGGATCGGGCAGAGAAACGGACGAGTTTTGTTCGTTTTTCAATTTGATTTTGGTGAAATTCGGTCCATTTTCGACGAGGCTATTGAACGAAAGATTTGGCTGAACAACAACTTTCTCCGGTTTGACACCCTTCAAGCCGGTTTCTTTCTTCGATCTCGTTTTCATCGATCCGTTCGATGCTAAAATCGTTTCCGAAGCGATTTTTTTGAAACTCTGTGTTCTTAACAAAGCTGCCCCATCTTTAGAAGAGAAACTTGAGCATAGGACCAAATCGAAACATCTTTGCTTCAGAATCTCTTTCCAGGCCGATAATAGAATCGAAAGAGACAATCCCATCGGTTTTGATTCACGAAATTAAGGTTCTTTATACGAAGTTCTTTTCGCCTGCTGGATATGATCACAAAAAAACCATGATTCCTCGTCGATAATTGAGATAGAAATTCAGCTCGAAACAGTAAATTATACAGAATTGAAGCAGTAAAGAAGAGATTATCAACTAAACAAGCAAAATAAGCATCTTAAATTCATTTATTCAACCAGAAAAAACGACAAAGAGCTTAGGATCTTACCCTGGATTAGACTTGCAGGGCTGGCTATAATCGAAAGAATTAATGAATCTGAGTCGACATGTTCAAATTTATACACTGCAAGGAAACAAAAAATTCCACAGACCCCATCAAATACGTGTCAAACGACACGAAAGTTGAAAAAAAAAAGAACAGCGAGATCTGTCGGGATTCTCACACCGCAGAAATTAGCCTCTTAGTGGGGGTGTGATTGAAGATTTCCTCTTGTGTTTTGGGAAAGCACGAGGCTTTGACGAATTCCAAGCTGGAAAACTAAGAACTTGAGGTTGCGAATGTGAAAATGGGGTCGTCAAGATAGTGGGTTTACTTCCGACTGCTGAAACAAGAGAAGAAGTAGAGAAAATGGATGAGAGAGAGAGAGGGGGGTGAAAAAGGGTAGTCAAAGAAAGTAACCCTAACGCGGGAGCTTCCTTGAAAATGCAACAATGGTGGTTCGAATTTCCGCAAACAACTGAGGTGGTCTCAGAGGTCGAAAAATGGCGGGTCAAAGCTTGGATGACGACCAAGACCTGCGACAATGGCGGTCGTATAGTCCTCGTAGCCATCGTTCATCCGCGTGGCAATCAAGAACTCTCCTTTAATGCAATAAATTTCGATTTTTTTCAGATTAATCCCTCAATTTTGCCCTATCTTTCTACCCTTTTCTTAAAAGCAAAAAAAGCTATAATTTTTAAGCACAGTTTCGAGTTGGAGATTTTGGGTCGTGCGTCCAAGTTGACAAGTCAACGGGTGATGTGTCTTGTCTTCTTCGGATTGCTGCTTCCAGGAAGGGGAAGGGGTCAATGCGGGGAATTGTACAAAGGTGTACCTCCGTGGTCAAATTCGACCAAGATTCGTCAAAGCTCAAACCTTGGATGTGTTTTTTTATGAATTTAATTTTATAAATTTTAACCAGAAAAAAACAAAATCAAACCCAAACAATAAATTAAAAAATAATTATCAATTTTAATTATAATTTTTAAAAAATTATAATTTATGGGCTGATGCTAATTTTTATAAGTAAAATATCATGAAACTAAAATCAGGACCGTGTTAAAACTAGAACGAAACTAAAATTATAAGCTATATTTATTATATTTTTTAAAGAAAAAACAAGCTCAAACTGACTGTGCTCATCCATACTTTTATTCTCTAACTTGATTTACTATTTATTCTCTTGCTAAATAATTAGATATCTAACAAGAAGATAAATTGTGCCTAATTTCAACAAATATTTTAAATTTAATTAAATGGACACTACTTATTATTATAACTTTTATTAATTTTAATATATTATTAAATTTAAAAAAAATTAGCAATTTATAAATAAATATAAATTTATTATTTAACTAATGATTATGAATGAACATCGTGTATCTTACTCTGCATAGCTTGAACCTAAATACAAGGTTCTCAGTCGTTTCTTCTTCTTTTTTTTTTTTCTTTCTTCTAGTCGAGTGGTGAAAGTTTACCTCAACGAAAGTTTACCCGAACCTAAAATTTATATTTTTACCCGTTAACTTACCCGTACCCGGCCCAGACCTTACGGTTTCGGGCCAGACCTTAAGGTCTGGTTCGGGTTGCCCAACCCTAATCGTGTATCTTACTCTGCATAGCTTGAACCTAAATACAAGGCTCTCGGTCCTTTCTTCTTCTTTTTTCTTTCTTCTAGTCGAGTGGTGAAAGTTTACCTCAACGAAAGTTTTCGGTACCGATTATTGCCTAATCGTTTGACTAAAGAAGCTCCGCAGCCTCCTTTTTTGTTAAGTAAAAAAGATTTTCTACTTGAAAAAAAAAAAGAATTCTATGAGTCAACTTAAAAACCGACAGGCAAAAGGAAAAATTAGGGCAACCTATAGTATGTTTATACGTCTACTCGTTTTGAATAAGGAAAATATAAAACAAAATATATGTTCGAGATTTATTGAAGAGCGTAGGACATTAGAAAAGAATGTAGCTTATCCTAAAGAATATTTAGGAGCTTCATTTAAATTCCACTTTGATTTTTATGTAACATAATTATAAATTAATAAAAAAAAATCAATTTGTACCCAATACTAGAGATTTAGTCGATTGGGTCGGTAAAAAAAAATTGACCAAGCCGACCTAATCGATCTTTTGTTTGAGTTTTGGAATCGAAGACGATCCAGTGCTCGAAATCGTATTAATATACTATAACTTTGTTGATAAATATGTTATGACTGACGAGCTCAGATTTTTTGAATCGTTCGTAATTTGTCATGGTATCAGAATTAACTGTCGCAACTTCAATCCTCGATAAAAAAAACGTACGCATGATAAAAAAAAGACATATATATGAAATAAAATATTAAAATAAATATAAATAATTAAATTAGTATTCAAATTTAAGTTTGAATTTTTTAAATAATTAATAATTTATCAAAATATACAGAGATTTATGTTCAAGATTAGATTTGACTACTAAGGCTATAAATAATTAGTTAATTACAGTAATTAATCAACTATAACATAAAATTAGATTACAATGGTAATTAAACGATTTTAGCTGTGGTGGCATCTTCCAATCAAATGGGAATCAGCTTCAAGATGAAATGGTCTGGCAAGAACAATCGAACATGATAAAGGAATCTACTTTCTGTGATTTCAACCCCCTTCTCTATGTTTCGTTACTTTCCAAAGGCCCCCCTTCGTTGCCGGTGCATCTTTCATTGGGTGGCTTCGTCTTCTCCGGCCGCCGGAGCTCCGGGACCGTCGCGTTGAAAATGGCCCACTTTTCGCAAAATCCAGGTAGCTTTAGGCCTCTACTCCATTTCAATCGCTCCTGTTCGTGTATGATTCAGAGAAGATTGCCCTCGTCGTCTGTTGTTTCTAGGATGCCTGTGAATTGCTCGCTGCTTATTTCTTTCGAAGATTTACAAACTTTTGAATAATCTTAGAGTATGTTTCGATAATTAGTTTAACTCTGATGGGTTGTTATGATTGATGGGGATATTCAAGGAGGATATGGAAATTAGTGAGCTTGATTAAAATTTTCTTTTCGGTTTGATTTTAGACAGCTATAATCCTATATTTCGATGTTATGCAACCAAGAATTTTCTTCTTGCTCCTCAGTGGTGGAGCAACATAAGATCATAGTTCCCAACAAACATGGTGAAAAACTTGTGGGCCTTCTACACGATACCGGATCTCCGGAGGTTGTCGTCCTATGCCACGGTTTTCGGTCTACGAAAGTTGGTTCCGCAATCAAAATCTCTTAATCTGCTTGCCAATCTCCATCACCAACTTGGTTCCATTTGGATTAGAGTTTCTCAGCTTGTATTTATCTTTTTCAGGAAAATGAAATTACAGCTAACCTTGCAGCTGCTTTAGAAAGCAAAGGAATCACCGTCTTCCGTTTCGACTTTGCTGGAAATGGGTTAGTTAGTGATACACACAAATCAATTATCTTCTGATTTTGGACTCGCGCCATATATTTATGCAAGTTCTGTCTGTTCGATCGGGCGTTGCATTGTTTATAAATTTACTCTATTTGAAAGTTTTATTAATAAGCAAGATTAGAAGTTTAGTTGTTCAAAGAGTCGCATAACTTCTAAACTATGAACTAAATCTTCATCTTGACTTGAAATTATTACTCAGTATAACAACCTGCATTTCTTGAAGAATCAACAATGGAAACTGATCGAAATTTTCACCCAATTATTTCATTTTTTTACCTGAGTTGATTGCTTAGCATTTTTTTTTATCAGGGAGAGTGAAGGATCGTTCCAGTATGGTAACTATGATAAAGAGGCTGATGACTTGAAATCTGTAATCGAACACTTAAGGGAAGCAGGCCGTGCAATAAGCATTATTCTTGGGCATAGCAAAGGTTTGTTGGAGCACTTGATATGCCTTCACTCTGCCTATTAAGTTAACTAAATTTTCATTGCTTTACAAAATGTTCGTAGTCGGTCTATCCAAAATCAGGCGATTTGTTAGATGAATTATTTTATTAACGGGCAATCTAAACTTCCATTAGTGGATTCATGAACTTATCGATCATACCCGCGTAATGTTATGTTTATATTTTAAGTAATATCAAGTGTATCTTCTTATCATATTATTTTTATTGGATACGCTGACGTGTCAAACTGTGATTAGTCTAATTAAAATAGATTTAATATATTACATTAATCATCACTTGACACGTAAACGTATATACAATTAGAAGGTATGATAAAAAGATAAACCTAAGATTACTCTTATATTTTGAATAAATCTCATAAAGTGGCGCAAATAATCATTAATATGTTATTTTGATTGTTTCTAATTTATTTTCATTCTTACACCATTTAGCAAATTATCCTGTGTACGGCTCAACCAATAAAAATGCAGTGTAAATTAGAAACTAAATCACCTCTCTCACATTTGGGTAGTCTTTCTAGCATAGAACATTTTTTTTTTTCAGATGAATTTCTTAAGTTATGAACTATATTCCTTGTATGCAAGTTAATTTTATTTTTTTTCGGATTACCTGGAAAGCCATTTAAACTGAACGTATATGTTGTTACTTAGAGTCTAGATAGCTTTATTATGTTTTACTTGCCATTATCTTCCATTTTATCATCTAATAGGACATGTTCTTTCGGAAAGTGATGCACATTTATAGAGGTGAGTAAAACGGGCGGGGACTGCGGTCTGGATTAAAACTGCTAGTTTTCGTTAAGTTCCGATCCTAATTCTGGAAAATCCTAAAACCGCAATCGGATTGTGTGTAAACAATGACTAAGAATCAGATAAAACTCACCAAAAAGCAAATAAAACCTGAGATAAACTAAAAAATCGGTTACATACATGACCAATCACTCAAAACCCAACTTAGATATATATTTTTATATTTTATTTTATTTTTTAAATATGGAATCGGATCAAGCCAAATCGTACCGTATTTCACGGTTCTAGTTTTGATTCATCCCAAAACTAGACCGGACCATGCCCACGCCTAGCAGGTACGTGCTTGGTTAGCTTTCAAAGCTTTGTCCTTCGCTGGGATTGGATTTGCGTTTGTGGTGGAAAGCTGATCAATATTTGATCGTTTTTTGTGAAATATCTTGCATAAACTGGTGATTTGATTTCAGGTGGCGATGTGGTCCTCCTATATGCCTCAAAGTATCACGATGTCCGCACGGTTGTTAATATTTCTGGTCGTTATGACCTAAAGAAAGGAATCAGTGAACGATTAGGCGAAGATTATATGCAAAGAGCCGAGGAAGACGGGTTCATCGATGTCACAAACAAAAAAGGTGAATTTTTTATTTCGATCGAGACATTCTCCTAAGTTGCATACTCATGCTGAAAATCTTTAAGTTTATTTTTTTTCCTAGGAAGTGTTATTTATCGAGTGGCGGCCGAAAGTTTAATGGAACGATTAAATACTAATATGCATGAAGCTTGTCTGCAGATCGACAAAGAATGCAGGTAAAACCCGAAAAACATGGAATTTTATCTCTTTTTTTTTGCTTTTACATCAAAATCTTCTTTTTTTCTTTTATTTTTCATCGTTTAATCTTCGATAAACATCGTTTAATCTTCGATAAACATCGTTTAATCGTTAAAATTGAAGTTAAAACAGTTTTAATCTCATCAATAATAACTCTTGGACAGGGTGCTAACAGTGCATGGATCTGGTGATGATATAATCCCAGTTGAAGATGCATATGATTTTGCCAAGGTCATATCCAACCACAAATTACAAATCGTTGAAGGAGCCGATCACTGCTATACGGCCCACCAACCCGAGTTATCCTCTATCATCGTGGAGTTCATCTCGGCAGTCCTTTGGGAGAACAAGGACGTGCGAAAATAGGCGAATCGGTGTTGTTCGGTGGAGGAATGGGCTCGGTCGGGCTCTTAATTTCTAAATTGGGAAACATGTTTATGGAAAATAATCGACAATTTACGAGCATTAGCAGTTAAATCTTTGTTGTTAACGTTGTCTTATGGGGAATTTATGTGTTTTTCTTACCTAAGTTGGGTTATTTTAACCAAAGAATTTGGCTTCTAGAATCACATATCTCAACCAAAATCGCCTCGCACATTGATTTTTCCTCATTATTTCTCGAAAAATCATCAAGATCGTGCTATCGACCGTTGTTTCTTTAACAATTGTCGATAATAATGGATCGGATTTTGGCAGATATGCAATCTCACGTCACTTAAAATACCTAGAGTAATGAGAAGCAACATTTGAAGAGAAATTTTGAAAATGAAAAACCGTCGCTCTCCTTGATCCTGCGAATTTTCAACCGACAAAAGGTGTACAATAATTATGTGTTAATAGGAACGGAACGTATACTTACTGTGGCAGAATTCAGATTATGGCGTGACACATCAAACTATATTGTATATCTTATAACACCAAGAAATTTAAATGTCCATGTCTCTAATGGCTCATCAAACCAGACCCTCCATGCGCATCTGTCTGCAGTTGCTGACCTAACACAGCTCTAATTGTGGTAGAATATCACGACCATTTATAAGTATAATATTATTCGTTTGGGATCGAAGTTTTTACAGACCCCAAAACGTATTGCATTGAGTCAGAAATAAACTCTACTTATAAGGAGTACACATTTTATTCTCATATGTGAAATGAGATTGTGCATCCCCAGTAAAAATAGAGACGAACAAAATTGGACCGAGACCATTGTTCAAACCGGAACAGCCGATTTTGAACCGTTATAGGTCTCAAATTTTAAAAACCGTAAAACTAGAAACTGGACTGTGACTCCAAAAATAAGTCAAAATCGAATAAACCTGACCTAAAATCAAATAAAACTCAATATAAATTCAAAAATCGAATCCAGCTCAATCACTCAAAGCCGACTTAAATATAATAAAAAATACTTTTTTTATTATGAAAAAAAAAATATTAAGAGAGTATATAATAAGAGAGTATGCTAAGAAGACAAACTTAACATTACAATGCTTTAATTTCAAATTAAGCAACAAAGATTAAGGTTTTTAACCAAATTTTAGGTGAGAATAAAACAAATTCCAGCAGAAAGTTTTCTGAATATTGAAGGAAATCCTTCCAATTAAAAGCAGCATCAAGCAAAAGATATTCAAAGAAGTTGCTGAAAAACGGACAGCGACCATCTATCATAACGATATATAGCTCAAGTGTGTGCGCCGATAAAGGACTCACGATAGATTGTAAAATTAAAAAAGGGTAAGAAATTCACATGCCTTAGGAGCTTTCATATTTGTAGTTAACAGACAGCAATATCTTTAACAGGAGCTACTCTTTAGTAGAAGATACTTCAAACTGGACCACTGATTTTGACCTTCATATTATTTGATACATCTTACTGAGCTCTCAAAATCAAGCAGCAGGGACCTTTTTCCCGTCTTCGATGAAGAAAATCGAAGTTTCAGGAACCTGATATGGAAGCATGAAGTTTAAGATATTCATCCAGTATCTTGTTTTCATCAGAAAGAGGAAAAAAATAGATTTTAAGATTAATCTAGGTTAAATATATGTTGACTTTATCGTATCTTGACTGTGAATCCAAATATCTTCACTTGAGCTCAACCTCTTTTAAACTTAAAATATCAGTATGAGAAAACATTAAAGTAAAGGTCTTTTCACGAGTTAGACAAGATCGAAAATACCAAAAAGGAATAAACCCAGAAACTATATTGACTGAAATGTGGAAGACACCATAATGAGCAATTAGAGAGATCTGATTCTCTGCTAAATTCTTACCCCAATCATTCCACTTAATTTCCACCACAGCTAATTACTATAATTTTCTCGTATAAATAGAAAACTTCCATCCTCCTCCCACCAATCATGTTTTCCCACACTTATCTCATGTTTATTCACCCACTCTCAATTCTAGTTTAAACTAGTAAGTTGGGAGGTAAACCAAAAATAACTATTTTGTCTCCTGTAGAAATTACCTATGGGATAGATAAGATGAAACTAATGACTTGAATTCAAAAATGAAAATCTGAGGGAAAAACGCATCTTACATCAGACCATGTCTCCGTAATGAACTCCACAACGTCATAGGCTATGTCCCCTTGAACGTCAATTTGTTCCTTCTCAGTTGGTCCCTACAGATTACATTTGTAAAATAATTGTTATATGGTTAAAGTAGGAAAAAAAAAGAATTTGCAGCACCTGCCAATTATACCTTAACAACGGAGGCCCCTGTTGCAAACTTCTTACCAAGTTTTTTTGAAGCATCACTTAACTTGATTCCTGGAATAAAATTGCGGAAACTGAGTTATCTACACCATATACATAGTTGCATTTGATAGGGGAAAAGCAACCACTTTATTCCTCACCAAAAAGTTCAAGCCCTTTCACGGTTGTAATGCACTTCCGCTTATTACGTACAACCTTTTCAATTATAACTTCTTGTTTATCCTGCAATAGAAAACCCTAAATCAATTCATGCGTCCAGTGCAAAAGTAAATCAGAAAACATGGTTGGCTATCACTAGACAAGGAGGCTCTTGAAGACTTTAGTCAAAGAGAGATTGAAATACCTTTTTCTTTATTTTTCCACCTGGAAGACGTTTAACCTCTTCTTGTTTAGATGCAGCAGAACCTTCACGAACAAAGAATACCACAAGAAGCAGAATTAAAAAATGGAAGCTGCAGGCATTTTCAAATAAAAGAGGTACAACAATAGGAAATGTATCTCCAGTCCAAAGTTCAATAAAAAAAACTGTCAAATTGGTATAACAAACTCACAAAATAAAGATAATATAAAAAAATTGACAACCTAATTAGCAGAGAAAAGTTTAATGATGGCAGGAAAAATAGAAGACACATAAAATCTGTTGAGATGTAAATATCATCAGAAAAGAGGTCAAACAAGATTGCACCGACCAAGTTCTTTACATTGGAAAGTTTCATGTGAAAAAATGGCCCTATCAATCGAGGTACAGCATAAAATGAAACAGGTCAATGTTTGAGTATGTGGAGAAGTCTTTCACTTAAATTAGTTAAGGGTTGAAAGAGAAGTTCAATATGTTGGGTATTTTGTTCGTATTCCAGGGACAATGCATACCTAAATCAAACAAATCCAATGGATTCAGCTATAAAAACATCAAGATGAAAATTTCAACTTTTAAACCCTGGAAGTTAATTTCCTTGAAACATGACTACATTAAACAACAAAAAAAGATCAAATAATTTGACTGTGAAACGAGATTAATAGGAATACAGATCCCATTATCTTAAATTCAAAGAAACATAGTGTTTATAGAATTCGCCTTCAGAAGAGCCAAATGCAGTAAAAAATCCAATTGAAGCAAATTTTGATGGAGCTAAAAAGTGACAAGTTTACCTGAAGGAGAAGCTCCGTTTCCGACACCAGACGAGATACCTATTGACTGGAACTGCTCCGAAACTTTATCGGTATCCTTTGCATTTGCCTCTGCGGACGTAAAAAGGAAAAACCAAAAGAGAACCAAAACAAAAGAAAAAAAATGAAATGATGCTAGACAAAAATAGAAGAGAATACTAAAATCAGAATCTTAAAAACCTTTGATCAGATCCGGATAAAGGTCAGGGGCATTTTGGATCAACCAGGGCTTACACTTCTCAAAATCGGATCCGAATTCACAGTATTCGGCTGGTAAACTGCACACCTGACAGTACAACACGCTCACCGGTTGAGGTTTCTCCGCCATAGGAGCTGAAGCTCTGCCTCGGCCTACTTCTCGGTCCTCAAAAAACGCGTTACGCTTCTAGTTTAGGCTACAACAGAACACGGATAGCGAGATTCTACCACTGCGAATTAATCGCCATTGCCGTGCGTTCTTCTGAGGCAAGCGAAGCAAATTCAGCGAGGCTCTGTTATTCAAACAGTGCCAGCTAGAAGGCCCTAATGACGACGCTTGCTGGGTTAGGCCACATGGAGCCCAAACCCATTAATAATCTCTAAGCCCATTTTCAGACTACATTTTGGATACGTGTACCACGTGTCCACGTCCAGCCATCCTCATCGGTCATCGGACGGCTCAATAGTTTTTAGTGTTTTTTAAATGTATCCAATAACACTTAATTTAGGCTCGAATTTTAATTAAATAATTTAAAAAAGACTTGAATTTTTTAAAAATCCTTTTTAAGTTCCTCAGACATCCGAAAGAGGATAAATACATCTGATAATTGGATTTTTTACACTTTTATTAATTTTTCTAAATAAATATCACTGAATGACTTTACACATTTATAATAGGATAAATATCAATTAGCCCTCTATATTTTGGAAGTACTTACAACCATCACCTTGTAGTTTAAAACTCGTCAAAAAGACCCTTGTACTATTTAATAATTGCAACAGATACCGTCTTGTGACGGTTCCGTTAACTAAGCACTAAGGGTCGACATAAGACACCATGAGTCGACACGAGTAATTTGATTGGGTCGACACAAATTATGAAAAATTAAGCTTCTGTTTTGAACATGGGTCGACACAAAGCACTAAAGGTCGACACAAGACACTATGGGTCGACACAAGTAATTTCATTGGGTCGACACAAACTGGCATGTGAGATGCACATGTCAGGTTTTAGCAGAACCGTCACGGGACGGTATCTGTTGTAATTATTAAATAGTACAAAGACTTTGTTGACGAGTTTTAAACTACAAGGTAATAGCTGCAAGTACCTCCAAAATACAGGAGGCTAATTGATATTTACTCTTTATAATATTATAAGAAGATATTTTAATTTTTTTTTATAAAATTTCAATATTATACAATTTATAATCATTTTTTATTATAAAAAATAAAATAATTTATTAAATATAATTACGTAATTAAAAAAATTATAAACATTTTCAGGATGAGATCTATAATATGCCTTTTAAAATTATAAAAAAATAGAAATTTTTTCAATTATTAGAATTATCAGATGATTTATGTATTTCTATTCTTTTATTTTTATTCACGGGCTGGCTATTTTCAAGATTATAAATATTTAATTTTATAAATTAATTAAAAATATAATTAATATATTAAAGTATAAATAATTTTTATTACATAATTAAAAAATTATAAATATTTCAATTATAAAAAAATTGGAAAAAAGTTCAGAGAATTATTGAATGATTTATGTAATATGATTATATTCTCTCTGGTTCTATTACAAAAGCCCAGTAGAAAAGTGGGCTGACCGGGAAGCCCATTTAGTAAAGTTCTTCCTTCGTCGACTTCCCTTCTGCTCGCTCATTCGACTCTCCGCGATGGCGCCGCCGAGGATTCTGCTCTGTGGCGACGTCATGGGCCGACTCAACCAACTCTTCAAGCGCGTCACATCGGTATATTTCTCAAGCGCTCTCTATTCGCTTCATTTTTCTCAAATCATTCATGGCGATGAGCTTCCGTATATTTGTAGGTTAACAAATCAGCTGGTCCGTTCGACGCACTTCTATGCGTCGGACAGTTCTTTCCGGAAACTTCTGAACAGCTCGAGGAGTTCATGGACTATGTTGTCGAAGGCCGCCTCCAAATTCCCCTCCCTACTTACTTTATCGGCGACTATGGAGTCGGTGCTGCTAAAGTGTTGTTAGCTGCTTCTATGGACTCGGCCAACCAGGGTTTTAAAATGGACGGGTTGAAGATATGCCAGAATCTTTACTGGTTGAAAGGCAGTGGAAGTTTTAATCTCCACGGTATGTTTTTATATTTCTTAAAAAAAATGAAATTTGAAAACTGTAGAATATAATTGGTTTAGTTGCTTATATATTTATATTTCCTTGTAATATTTTATGTTCTTTTGTTTTCATGGTTAGCTTAATTGAGCTAAACTTAGTAAGCTACAAATTTGGTATTTCTGAGCATTAATATTGACAGCTTTGAGCCACTTCAGAATGTTCATTTGGCTATGAATTGGATTTTTTTTGGGGAAAGCTGGATTTAAGTGGAATAATTTCTTACCAGCTTGGGCTTGTGTGGTTTTGACTGGATAAATGTTTATTCTTCCTGTGGTAATACTGATGGAGATTTTTTGGATAGGTTTGAAAGTGGTTTATCTTTCTGGTAGACAATCCTTCAACGGTCAACAATATGGAGTATACAGTCAAGATGACGTTGATGTGCTCAGAGCCATAGCAGAGGAGCCTGGAATAATTGACTTGTTTCTTACATATCCTTTTTTTACCATGATTTTTTGTCTGGTGCTGTTAAATTCTGTATTATTCCTGATTTTCTACCTAATTGTATCATCGAAGTATTTTACCATTTTTATCCTTAATTGGTGTTACTAATGAATGGCCAATGGGGGTCACAAATAGAGCTTCAACAATAGATACTCCCACTGGAATCTCAGATCCATTGGGCTGTGATTCTACAATATCTGAGTTAGTAGCAGAGATCAAACCCCGGTATGTGAAGTTAGAAATGACTTGGAGATTGTTACTTTTAGTGAATAATTATTATGAATCTCTTCTAAATTATAGTGTTCAAGTAGGTAGTCTTTCTCCACTTAGGTCACACAAATGCATATTGAAGTACGAACTCAGCATTTCAGTTGGTGCCTTTTCATGCTACTTCCATATTTCAGTTACTTTGATGCTCATTTGACTGCCCATTTTTCTCTTTATTTTGTGAGGTTACGGATATCCGCCTGCAAAAAGTCTGTTTTAATTATATTTGTGTGAACTATCATAAGGTATTTCTCTCATGTCAATTTTCCTCTTAGCTATCACATCGCAGGTTCAAAAGGGTTATTTTATGCTCGCGAGCCATACTCTAACATTGATGCTTTACATGTAACCCGCTTCTTTGGTCTCGCTTCTGTTGGAAATAAAGAGAAACAGGTTCAGTTTGCATGCCTCTGTCTCTCCCTCCCTCCCTCCCCCCTCCCCTCTCTTGTTCTGTGTGTTTGTGCATCTGGCATGCACACATGCTCTTTTGTGTGGGTAAGTGTTGGGGATGCTTGTGAACATGTTCACATCATTAACTCTTTTCTGATAAGTTAGCTGTGGTAATTTTCCTGCATGCTTTTTTATGTGGATGAGTAATGGGGATGCTTGTGAGTGTGTTGATATTGTCAACTTTTCTCATCATTTATTGTTAGAAATCTCTCTGCAAAATAATATTTTTTTCCAGTACTAATTTGGATATCTTCTCAGTGAGACAAAAATAACTTATTGCATTTCTTTCATCGTTTAAGTGTTATTTGTGTGGGTTTTCACATTTATGATCATTGTAAGCATGAGAACCTAAGAACTCAATTCATCGTTATTTATTGATGGCATTTTCTATGTTTTCAGTTTTGTATGAATTTTGTTAGATCATTTGACGGTACATTATGTTCCTAAAGTAGTTCTTCCTATTGATATCGATGCCATATGTGGCTGATGTTCTCCTCTTTTTTGTTCTTTTTATCTGCCTCTGTTACTTAAATTATATTGCTCGCAGCCTGTTACTCATGTTTGTTGTGCACTTATCAGAAATTTATCCATGCTATTTCTCCTACACCAGCATCTACCATGTCTGCTATGGAAATTAGCATGAAGTCAACAACTACTACGCCATCTCCTTACACAGTTGTTGGAAAAGAAGACGAGTCCAAAGAATTTTTAAAGAGGCCTGGTGAAAGTCCTATTGAGTCACAATATTGGAGATACGACGACCCTAAAAAACGACAGAAAAATGGAGCTGGAAATATTAACCTTCTGTGTTTTAAATTTACATCAACTGGGTCTTGTCCAATGGGAGAGAAATGCAGCTTCCAGCATGATGCATCCACACAGGAGCAATATTTGAGAGGTGTGTGTTTTGATTTCCTTAACAAGGGTAAATGTGAAAGAGGTCCAGAATGCAAATTTAAGCATGTTATACAAGATGAAGGTGAAATTCATTCTCAGAAGAGTCGTAGACCTGAAGCTGCTGGCTCAAACAGGTCTTTCTTTTTGCTGTATTTTTTTTTAGGCAGGAAGCTGGTTTTTGCTATGCAATTAGTCTCCACGAAAATTTTAAGCCACAATGACTTATTTTGCTTCTGAAAAGCTGTACGTATTTTCATTACATCAACAAGTCATACTTTATGTCAGTTGTCTTTTTCCTTTTTTGTATCGATAGGGGAAAACTGAACCAGAAATGATCTTTCTTTTAACATCTTATCCTATTATTTGTGTTGCAGGTCTAAAGAGTGTTGGTTCTGTCTTTCAAGTACAAATGTAGAATCACATCTAATTATCAGCATAAGTGGAAGTTACTACTGTGCATTGGCTAAAGGGCCCCTTGTTCATGACCATGTACTGATAGTACCTATTGAGCATTTGCCTACTACGCTTGCCTTGGCTTCAGAGAGTGAAATAGAGCTTGATAGATTCCAGAGTAGTCTGAGGAAGTGCTACAAGAAACAAGGGATGGAGGTTGTATTCTTTGAGTGGGTTTCCAAGCGTATTAGCCACGCTAATCTTCAGGTAAAAGAATCTGGATGAAATTTGTCTTTGCAAAAATGCAATGTTGATCTAACTGTTATTTGTAATCTTGGCGACACCCCCAGAAAAGAAATGATACAATTTTTAGAATCTTCACTGTCGAGGTCATCAAAATTATTATAATATTCTGTGATTTAGCATGTGTTGGAATATGTTTGTTGTAGTTGCTTATTGCAATAATCTCAGAAAGATGTGAATGATTCAACAGTCTTGATTTAACAACTTAGAATTTTGAGATAATTAGTATTTAACTTGGCATCCAAATAGGATTTTGTTAAAATGTGTGTCCCATAAGTTGAAACTCATTTAGAACTAAAGTATTTAGTTGCAAGGAGCATTAAAATTTGAGCGTGTCCCATAAGATGAAACTTATAAAACTAAAATATCATGTTGTAAGGATTGTTAAAATTTGAACTACATGAGTGTAAGGATGTTAAATTTTTTTTTTTGATTTATTATAAATTTTCCTAATGATTTGAGTTTACAATTTAACACATTATATTGAGGAAGAGATTGAAAAAAGACTTCATTATGAAGGGAGTACAGGGTTAGAACTTACTTTGGTCCGTAATTGTTTTTGAAAAGAATGTGAACTGAATGTGACAATCTGATTGGAACACCCTTTCTGCAATCTCCACTATTTCTATTTGTTGGTTCATCATTAGTTGCCCTGTTTTTTATGTAGGTTGTTCCTATTCCAGCAGCGAGAGCACCTAGAGTTCAGAAAATATTTGACTTAGCTGCTCAAAAGTTGGGGTTCAAATTTGAGACTGGTAAATGAATTTTTCTCTTTGGCTTTGGAACACTAATGATGGTTCTTATGTTCTTTATAACGTACTGTGAGAGATGACATCACATAACAAATTTTTGCCCCGTTTGGTATAGTTAATTGCCTATAATGATCAGAATTCTTTTAATCTTGACTCTCATCTTTTGCTGCATATTTATCGGTTAGTTCACTTATTTCAGTCGATGACAATTCTGGTGGGAGAAAAGCATTGAAGGAAAAATTTGATGGCAGTTGCAGTTTCTTTTATGTTGAATTACCAGAGGGCAAAATCCTATTGCATTTGGTTGAGGAGGAGAAAAAATTTCCAGCCCAATTTGGACGAGAGGTAAGCTAACTGAATTGTTTTATGGGTAACTTCAGGCTTTCTCGTGGATTGTTTATTTTTTTAAATGATATCTTATTGACCTCCTTGCCAAAGTCTATCTTTCCTTTTCTATGGATGTCAAATGATTGGCTGTTAATTTTAACATTCACACGTGCCAGCAAATTTTTGCAATTGTCTGTCTGCGGCCATTGACATTTTGGTAATTTTTTCTTCTTGCTGTTTAATTGCACTCCCGGAATGTATTTCTTCCTCTAGTATGAATAGGTTATGGTTATATATATTTAGAGAAGTTTCAACTATATCAATTTTTAAAACATTTTCTCACCATAGAATTCATTATAGTAGTTGATTTATCTCTCATTTTTTATTCAATCAAAAACAATTTATCCTCCAGTTGCTATTAGATTGTTAGAAGAGATTATGTGTGTCCATTGTACAAATTCCTTGCATGAGAATTCTAAGAAATACTAAATTTTGTTCTTTAAGAAAAAAACCAAGGCCATTGAATATCAATAAACGACTGATTTTCAGGTTCTTGCGGGCTTTCTAAATTTGGCTGATAGAGCTGATTGGAGAAATTGTAATCATTCTAAAGAAGAGGAAACAAATATGGTCGAAGATTTCAAGAGAAGATTTCAAGAATTTGATCCAAACAAATGAAGATCTGAAGGAAAGTTTTTCCTTAGCTAATACACTTAACAAAATAATCCATTTATATTGGAAAAACTCCCAAAGTTGAGCTATGAGTTTCGCAGTCACTAATCCATCATCTTGAAGGCTTTAATTACAGCAGGTTTCTTTCTTCATGCAAGTTCTATCACCAACATGCTTTTTTCAACATTAAAAGTTTCTTTGAAGTTGCATATTTCTTACATGGCATGTATTTTACCCCAGGCCAGCTTCTGTTCACATCAAAAAAGAATCATCCGCTTCTCATCATTGGGTTTCAGATTTCATGGACAGGTCATCATTTGTATTTATTTCATTTTCAGTTATAGTATATTTGAAAATATGCTCAATTACAGGTTTATCTTAAAAGTTCTTAGATTGAGAGTTGTAGAATACTAAAAGCACTTGCTGCCAGATCATATGTTAAATTATCATCTTGTTTAGGCTGAAATGGTTATAATCCCGTAATTACGGATCCAAAGTTCACGCAGAATCTGAGTTTTGAGATGTGGGTTAGGTAAGGAACCGGGCTGGCTCTAATGGTCAGTGGGGGGAATATTGATCTACAAGTCACTTTTTTCTATTAAAGGATTAAGAGTTATTTGTAGAATACTAAAAGTAGATTCCAATTAAAGGATGTTTGTTTTCCACGTAAGCACTAGCCGCCAGGTCTTATGTTAAATTGTCATCTTGTTGAGGGTGAAATGGGTAGAATCACATAATTATGGATCCAAAGTTCACGTGGAGTCTGAGTTGAGATGTGGGTTAGGTGTGGAACCGGGCTGGCTCTAGTGGGCAGTGGGGGGGGATACTGATATCCAAGACACTTTCCTCTTTTTAAGGCTTTGGCAAAGTGCAACTGAGCAACACAGAGAACAATATGAGTGAGCACAAGTTAGGAATACACAAGTTAGGAATAGTGGGTGAGGGTGATGGTTTATCCCTTTACTGCTTAGGTTGCACATGGCTACCAAATGCTTTGATGCACTTTAATAGTTTTTTCATTTTCTCCTTTATAACTTCCGTCTCTAATATCTTTAAGGGTCGACACAGTCCGGATCGGTTTCGAGATGAATCGAAATCGGAATAAGAACCGTGTAATACAGTGTGGTTCCGGTTTGTCCCACTTTGGTGTTCCATATATATATATTCATTCTATTAATATTGGGTTTTGAGTGAGGACCGGGTTTGAACCGGGTTTTTGAGTTTATATTGAATTTTATATAGTTTTGGGTAAAATTTTATAAGAATTCAATTTATTTTTTTATCTATAGTCCTTTCATTATTTTGCATAATTAAGACTGAAACTATACCAAAATTGGCAGTTTCGATCCAGATTGCAGTCTCGATACAGTTACAGTTACAGGTTTATCTTAAAAGTTCTTATAAGAACCGTGTTTTCATGATTTTTCATGATTTTTTTATATTTTTTTTCAGTTTGAGTTAATTAGGATTCTATTTTTGGTCAAATTTAGGTGATTTCAACTCAAATCTTAGCCAATTTTGCTTGGATTCTCTATCTAATTCTTAAAATTCAATTCTAAAAACTAAAATCACGAGCAGAGCGAAACCATGTAGAGGTAAATGTAATTGTTCTTTTTGTTAAAAGAAGACCAAGCTGTAACTATAATTATCTCCAAAATTCAATGGTTAGTCTATATTTTATCTTTGACTATTTTGGAAGATGCATAACTTGAAAAGAGAGATTAATCCTCTAGTAGATGGATATGCTTGAATTGGTTAATGTATTAATCACATTGATTGCAAGATAGCCTTAAACTTGTGAAACCAGTTTAAATTAAGCAGTCACCAATCTTGATTTTATGACAATTTTTTAATGTTTTATGGGTTGTTAGGCGTAGTTTGGACATTTTTCGGGATAAATTAGAAAAAGTGTACCAAAGATGAAGTTGGCTTTGGTTAATCATGGTTGGTCAATTTGTATTGCGTGTTCTTCAATTTAGAAGTGAATGTACAAGTCACGAATCGTGATTTTGTGACAAAATTTACGTTTTATAGGACGGCGGAAGGTTTTTAGGCATAGTTTCGAAGCTTTTTCGGGGTGATTAGAAGAAATGTATGAAAAGATGAAGTTAATTTGGTTTGGTTTAGCTGGTGGAATTGAATTGCTTGTTCATAAATTTAGTGGTCCAAATAGAAGATAAGATTTTTATACCTTTTTCCTACCAAAGTCTATTCAAGGCTTTTACTCTTTAATTTCATCAGCATCCTTGAAAAATTATTAACCTAAATAAGTTTCCAAGAAATTAAATTTAAATTTTGTGACATCGGCAAATAATTTATATTTTATGTTAATATTGGTAAATAAAATGACACATTGATAGTTTGAATTTAAATATCATTGTCAATAGGTCAAAATTTAAGTTTAATTACGTAATTAATCTTACCAATAATCATTTGGTACGTCATATTGTAAAAAAATAAAAATAAAAAACATAATTTTATTCTTTATTTTTAATGTAAATTTGACCATAAATCTTACTTTCTTCATCAATTATATTGATAATATTAAAATGAGTAATGTTGAATTTATTTTTTATTTTACATTTTTAGAAAATATGTTAATATGTCTAACAATGATTATTACGTTAAATAAATGCATTAATTATTCTGTCAAGTTATACGTTCATAGTTAATTATTATTACTAGTAATTAATAATTAAAGAAAAAAGGAAAGTAATTAAATTATTTTTTTAATTTTTGCATTTAAAAATTAAAGAAAAGGGAAGGTTGGTTTGGATCCTTTTTTTAATCTTTCCCTTTGGCAGGGCTGTGCAAGCCTTTGAAGCCAAAGAAGACGATTCCTCCAATGGCTGCCCAGCATGTGGTCACAGTCCCTGTCTCAGAGACCCCAAATGGCCAACCAGAAAAACTGAGAATCTGGAAGAAAATGAGTCAGCAACTCACAATCGAATTGACCCTTTAAATCTAACTTTCCTCTTTGGAAAACTATTAGGCACGCCTGCTTGTACTCTCTTTTTCTCTCTCTCTCTCAGCTTCTTTCTTGGAATTTCGCTGTGCCAAATCGAGGAAGATGAGTTGGATTGAATTGGGTTCGTCTTCTTTGAAGCCGGTTTTGGTTGATTCGAGCAATTTCTGCCATTTGAGGGATTCTCTGCCGACTTTGAAAATTTTCATTCCGGCGAGTTGCAGAGCTGGAGTTTTCTGATAATGGAAGCTTTTGCTTTCTTTTCACCAACCCAGTTCTGGGTCTGTTCCTAAACTGCCCTCTCTTTGCTTTACTCTCACTGTTTATGGGAATTTTTTTAATAAACCTCCATTTTCTTCTTGCTTCAAGCTATTACTTCCCACTGGGCTGATTTGATTGATTCCTTTTTTTCATTTTTTAATCGCCTGATTCTGTCGGCTTTATTTGATGAGTTGTGTTTGGAGATTTTGAGATTTGGGTCTGGCTGGGATGAGGATGGAGATGCCTCTGATTCTTCACCTGGGAATTCTGCTGTTCATTGCCAGCTATTTCTCTGTACAAGCATCTACTGGTAATTTTTTTTTTGTTTGTTCTTTTTCGCTCTTCCTCAGTTGAATGTTTATGATTTTGATTTCAAAACTGATGAGATTATTAGATTCAATGTGGATATGATTAACCCCTCTATTTTCCTAATTTTCTATTCAAATGCTTTAAGCCAATATCAAGTTAATGCTAATCTAGTGGTTTTCAGGGTTCATTTCATCCCCATCCTCAGCTACCTCTTTCGTGATTCCATCACCTGAAACTGCTCCTGGCCCTGCAAGTCACAGCCAGCCAGCCTCACCTTCTCAGCCAAATGGTCTCTCTCTTTCTTCGAACAAAGTAGCTTAAACTCTCTTCATAGTATCCGATTATAATCGTGTGTTCATGTTTTAGGATCGTTTTTGCTACCGCCACAAGCATTATCGCCTTCCCCGACCCCATTGCCACCATCGACGAGTAAAAGGGCATTGTCACCGCTGTCTGGATCATCCCCGCTCCATAATCTATCTCCACTTCCACTTAACGTTCAAGGTCAAGCTCCTTCGATAGCACCTGGTGAAGCTCAGAGAAAAGCACCACCTATCGAAAACCCTCCATTTTCAGCCCCATTTGAAAGTCCTTGGAAGAATTTACCTCAGTATCCACCATCCAGATCTCCAATCCCGCAACTGGCTTCCCCGCCAGCTGTTGATGTCGGAAATGTGGCCCCTGTCGCCAGGCCACTTGGACCATGTAAACTTCTCCCTTTTTCTCCTTGATTTTGTGTTTTCATTTTGTGTGTTCTATTTCCGTAGCCTAACTTGCGATTCTCGATAATCTTGAAGTTAAATAATACTTCATTGGTTTTCATTTGAGGTTCTAGCGCATGATATTCCTCCATCTATCGCTACTCCGCCAACCCCTCCTAAGAAGAGCATAGAAACACCAGCTTCTGCTCCATCGATCGACATGCCCAAAGATTCGCCTCCGACGAATGATGACAGTTATAAAGGTTAATCCTATCATCCTATATTCATACAAAAAGCCACTATGAAATAAGTGTTGGGAATTGAGATTCTTCTCGCACGGTAGAATCACCGGTGTTCACAATACCAGACATGAGAGTTACATGTTACATGAAAAATAATTGACCATTAATATAAAATATTATTGTTATGATATTATAATAGTAATATTCGATAAAAAATCTCATTTTTAATTTCAAAATAAATTTAGATGATTTACAAAAGAGTACCTTTCTCTAACGCTTGAAAAATTTTGAAGCTTGGTGATTGATTTACAAAAGAGTACATACTCCCAACAATAATTAACTCTAAAATCAATTTTTTCTGCAGGACCTTCCCCCGCCAGTTCCACGAGGGACTCACATTATGCTCATCCTCCATTTTCTTCTTCTAATCCTCCTTTCCATCAAACTGATCATCGTCCTGCATCATCTCCTGCAATCTCATACACTAATCATAACCATTCAAGAAATAAAATCATCAGTCCTCTCCTTGCTCCATCATACCCTGCTTCTTCTCGAACCCCAGCTGTTTCTCCGTCGCTTCTTCCCAGAAGCAGGACAAAGGACCATTCTCATACACCATTGGGTAAGATATTTAATTATCTTCAATTTTATAGAATTTTACTTTGTATATTATTGCTTATTATTAATACCAATGACCTCAAGTAAGTAGTAACATGTTATTGTACGACAGACTCTAGAATTCCTCCATTTCATTCCTTTCCTCCGCCTCCGAGGCATGTTTTGACTCCTCATCCATCTCGAAAAATTCCCTACGGTGCAGCACATGGTAAGAACTCTCGTATTTGTTCATTACAATTTTTTTAGTTTTTATACGCTTAGATTTATTGATCATTTTAGTATTTATGCAATACATTTTTTGCTATCCAAAGTGCCTGTTTCTCCCCCCAAGGTTTCACCGCCAACCCCCTTGCAATATGGTCCGAAGACACCACTACTACCCCCATTAAAACCATTTCCTCCTCCACCCCTTAATCCAGGTATATTGTCCTTTTCATTTTTCTATATAACCATCTATATTATCATGGCAAAAACTAATACATTTCTTGTATTTTTAGATTGTTTAGGGACCATTTGCAAGGACCCCTATACAAATACTCCCCCAAACTCACCCTGCGCATGTGTATTGCCGATCCAAGTTGGCCTTCGACTTGGTATCGATCTTTATACCTTCTTTCCGCTAGTTGCGGAGCTGGCTAAGGAAATTTCTTCTTCAATTTTTCTCAAACAAAGCCAAGTTCGAGTAATCGGTGCCAGCTCAGCAAACCAACAAGCTGAAAAAACCATCGTACTTATCCACTTGGTTCCTCTAGGGGAAAAGTTTGACTCGACTACGGCCTTGTTGACTTATCGGCGGTTCTGGCTTAAACAAGTTTCGATTAATGCTTTCTTCTTTGGTGATTATGAAGTATTGTACGTCCAATATCCAGGTATACTTATAAGAAAAAATGCTTCAATGTGTTCTCGAGCTCTTTCTTCTGCTCCTTGTTTGACAATTTATTTACAGGTTTACCACCGTCTCCTCCTGGAGCGCCGAATATAAATACTCAGCCTTATTTTGGAAACAATAGTAATAGCAACAATGGAAGGACTATAAAGCCCATTGGAGTTGATGTTCATAGTAGACGACATAATGATCGGCTTAATGGTGGCATGATAGCGATCATAGCTCTCTCGGCCATTTTGGCCGTGTTTTTTTGCATAGCTGTTGCTTGGATTTTGGTGTTTGGGCAAAGAGACTGTTTTAGCCTCCAAAAGGCCTCTCCAGTGGCTTTGTTATCTTCCCTTTCTATGCCGTCAGGTATTGTGAAACACAACTCGGAATGATGTTTTAAACTTTTGATGTTAAATCTTCTTTTCAATGTTTTGTTTTCAACCAAAAGACTATATAAGTGAGTAAAAATGATTTCAGGCATGGCTGGCTCGACAATCAGAAGTATGAGAAGTTCTGTTTCTTTATCGCTCGAGTCTAATATGGTTTCATATATGGGATCTGCTAAGACATTTAGTGCAAATGACATGGAGAAGGCCACTAACCATTTCGATCAATCGCGAATACTCGGAGAAGGTGGCTTTGGATGTGTTTATAGTGGGGTTCTTGAAGATGGAACGAAAGTTGCAGTAAAAGTTTTGAAGAGGGTCAATCACCATGGGGATCGAGAATTCTGCGCCGAAGTTGAAATGCTTAGTCGTCTCCATCATCGAAATTTGGTGAAGTTAATCGGCATATGCACGGAAGATCATACTCGTTGCCTCGTATATGAACTCATTCCAAATGGCAGCGTTGAATCTCATTTACATGGTAATGATCATGGTTTATGCACGAGATTTTGTTCGTTTTATCATTTTTTTTTTTATTTGATTTATTTTCGTAGGAGTTGACAAGGAAAGAGCTTCGCTCGATTGGACTACGCGTATGAAGATAGCACTTGGAGCGGCAAGGGGCCTGGCTTATCTGCACGAGGATTCGAGCCCTCGAGTCATACATCGGGACTTCAAAGCCAGCAACATTTTGCTAGAATGGGATTTCACTCCAAAAGTATCGGACTTTGGTTTGGCTCGAACGGCTATGGACGAGGAAAGACATATATCGACTCAAGTCATGGGAACTTTCGGGTACCACATTAAACTTGACTACTTTTTATTTTGAGACTAATGGATGGCTAAGGGATGGGCGCAATCTAGCCCGGTCTAGTTCGAGATGAATCTCAATCAGAACCGTGAAATATGATGCAGTTTCGATTTATCCTGGTCCAATTTTATATTAAAAAATAAAATATACATTTTTTGTTATATTTGAGTCAAGTTTTGAGTGATTATACCAGTTTGAAACTAATTTTTGAGTTTATTTATGATTTTATTTGGTTTTGGGTCGGATTTTATTCGATTTTGGGTCTTTTTTACCCACGGTTTTGTTTTTTGTTTCACAATTTTTTAAAATTGGGATCTAAACTAAACCAAAACAAACAATTTCAGTCTGTCAAACAGTCTCGATCAGATTTTGCCTACTTCTAGGACAACTGATAACGATATCCTTTTAGTTAACATTTGATAAACTCTAACAAGTGTTTAACCATTGATTAAATTTAGGTACGTTGCGCCCGAGTACGCCATGACCGGTCATCTTCTCGTGAAAAGCGATGTTTACAGCTACGGAGTTGTCCTCCTCGAGCTTCTAACGGGAAGAAAACCCGTGGACATGTCCCAGCCACCCGGTCGAGAAAACTTGGTCGCGTGGGCCCGCTTGCACCTCACGAGCCAAGAAGGCTTGGAATCGATAATCGATAAATCCCTAAGTTCTAACGCTCATTTTGACAGCATCGCCAAAGTGGCCGCTATTGCTTCTATGTGCGTGCAGCCGGAAGTAACAAACCGGCCTTTTATGGGAGAAGTCGTTCAAGCTCTTAAACTAGTCTGCAACGAGTGTGACGAAAGAAGCAAATCCGGGTCGAGGGGCTCGAGCCGAGAAGATATCTCGATTGATATCGATGCGGGCCCGGATAGCCGGGGCTCGAGACAATTTCGTCTTTCTTTGTATGGCCAATACTCGCCGCCTAACTTTGAGAATGGGATGGATTCCGAGACTCGGCTATCGATTTCGGAGTTGTTGAGTTCTTCTGCCCGATTTCAAATGCAGGAGTCTAGATTGTTGCAAAGGCAATCGAGCTCGGGTCCGTTGAGTTCGAGAAGAGGCCGTCCGATTTGGAAGAGGATGAGATTTTCAAGCGAAAGTGTGAGCGATTGTGAATTTAATGCTCGGTTTTGGCCGGGATCGAACTGAGCGATTTGTGATGTGTTTTGAACGAAATAAACGATAAATCAAGACGGAAAATAGAAGAATTTCACAAGCAAGTTATCCCGTTTCTTTCGATAAACTACGATGAATTCGGTTTTTATTTATTACGCATAGCAAATATCTCATTACATGCATCGGTGACGTGTCATGAAAATTGAAAGAAGTTTGGTGACGTGGCATAATGGTATTGGTCAAGATCGAGAAGACTTTTAGCACTATAAAATGCGAACCGGAGCGTGTATGCTAAACCGGACGCGGATCCAGCCGTCATATTCTTCTCCACGTTTAGCACCTATGGTAACTCTCTAAGTTCGCTCTCGTATGGATTTTAGGGTTTCGCTGCGATCGTTAGTATTTCCTTATTGTTCTTCGATCTTTTTGTTGAAGGCTCCAAAACCAATTACGAGTCCGGTTCCGGACGCTTGGTATCCAACGCTTGCGGTTTTCATGCTAGCAATTGGACTCGTCGTTACCGCTTCGTTCTTTATGTGAGTTTGATCAGATCCCAATCAATTTTGACAGCATTTTCAAAGTTTCGATTTCTATTTGAAAATTGATGGAATTTACGTCATTCTCAGTATAATACCTGGTGAAACGTTGAGTTTGCTTTCTTTTTGTTTGATTTCAATTTGGCATCTTGCTTTTTCCCTCTAATTTTGAATCCTGCGGAAATCAGGTAAAATTCCCCAAATCTCATCGTTCATGATTGTTGGGGTATGGGGGTTGGGTACCAGAGATTAAATTGATTTTGAGCCAGAACTGTGTAAACAAATGACCTGATGTAGCATAACAAAGACTTGAATCCTTTTCCCTCATAGCATACAAGCTCGGTTGATGTTTTTATTTGTCGATTCTACTGACAGATGGAAAAAATGGTTTCTGATAAGAAACTTCGTTGATTATCAGTTCTCGGTCGTATGGTGTTTAGATAATACGATTATAGTCACTTGATGGAAGAACAAAGTCTTTTTTATGGTGTTTAGATAATACGATTATAGTCGCTTGATGGAAGAACAAAGTCTTTTTTTTTTCTAAAAATACTCCTGCTGCATCTTCTTTTTGTCTATAGAAAATCGATCAAGAATTTTTTTGTTCTTCGTTTAGCTATGAAACGACCTCTTCGAGGAAAAGCCGCAGCCTAGCCAAGGAACTCGGAGCAGGAGCAGTTGCATCGGTCTTCTTGGTACGTTTAATTTGCATTTCTACGTGCTCGAATCTGGAAAGCCAATTTTATTATCAACTCTGAATGGTTTTGTGGGTGCAGGGCTTTGGCTCTCTGTTCTTGCTGCTTTCATCTGGTGTTTATGTTTGAATCGAAAAATTTTGCATTATCATTTGAAATTAAATGTATTACTTCTATTTTCGGATGATACTTTTGACAATACGACTTCGATTAAGTTGCCGAATCTTCTGAAATTCGCATTTGGTGAATTTGCTTGAAAGTGTAATGTTCGGATTTGAAATTTTAAGGTTTTTTAACGAGCATGGTCTTCGAATTTCGTTTGTCGTCGATTTAAATTTATTGGCAATTTATTTGGAAAATCATATGCATTTATATACGATGTTTTATTTCTTAACCTTTTTGTTGAATTTTAGCGATGATGTCTTATTCGGCGATTTCAAACTGTGTCGAGTCATTGAAAGAGTTTGACATGGCGGAAATACACTGAATTTGATAGAGATGGGTACAAGCCGGTTCGACTTGGTTTTATCTCAAAATATAATGAGAACCAGAAATCATGGTTTCAGATTTTTGGAACTAGAACATGAACCAACAGTTTCGGTTTCGTTCCGATTTTAACTCGATTTTATTTTATATTTAAAAAATTAAAATATAATAATAAAATAAATATTTTTATTATATTTGGGTCAAATTTTTAGTAATTGAGTGAATTTATAATCAATTTTAGAATTTATATCGGGCTTTATTAGAATTTAATTTGAATTTTACTCAATTTTAAAATTTTTTGATCTGCGGTTTCTAATTTCATTATTTTTTACTCTTATTGACCGACACCGTTACATAAATCACGATTTTTTTAAAAAAGTAGATTGAGGCTAGATTAAAATTTACGATTCTGGTCTAGTTTGCGATTCTGGATATGTTTTGCCGACCTTATTAATAGATAACTATTAGTTCAAGTGAAATGTAATTATTATATTTATTATATAAATTATAATTTAACATGTTATTTCGTATTTTATATAGGTAAAGTAAGAGAATAATAATATAATTATTCAAATGCTATATATATAGTATTATTTTCATTTCCGAAAAAAATAAGGAAGGCTCACGGGTTTCTAAATAGTACGGAGCGTAGGAGATTGAAGCTCTCTTCATTTCCAAGTCTTGTACAGTGTACAGACTGTTATATCTTAAAAGTCGAGGGAAGCTCAGTGAGTAGAGGAAAGCAGCCATGGAGTCGCAGCCGCAACAACAGCCTCTCGTGAAGAAGAAGGAGACTAGAGGCCGAAAGCCGAAGCCAAAGGAAGAGAAGAAGGACGACCAGCAGTCCAAAAAGATCAAGTCTCACCAACAGCCTACTGTGGACGAGAAGTACTCGCAATGGAAGTCCCTCGTCCCCGTTCTCTACGACTGGCTTGCTAACCATAACCTCGTCTGGCCCTCTCTATCTTGCAGGTACTCTCTCTATCTCTGCCTTTTTTGACTTGTTTGTAAATCTGATTTTGGTTGTGATATTTTAGGGTTTTTATTCTGATTGTTAGAAAAGCAGCTTTGCATTCTTTTTTCTTCTTTTTACTTGCTGCTGGATAACTTTAAAGAAGTTTATCAACATTATTTCGTTGCTTGTATGTTCATTTGGAGCTTCTTCTCCTTCACTTTCTGATTATTTGATGCTGCATTGTTATATAAAAATAGATATTGCATTTTCCTTATTTTTCTTTTCATTTACTCTGCCTTTTTGACTTGTTTGTAAATCTGATTTAGGTTGTGATATTTTAGGTTTTTTATTCTGATTGCTAGAATGTGGTTTTGCTTTCTTTTTTCTTCTTTGTCTCTTCAATTAATATTCGGTAATCACACCAGTAAGCCGATATGAAAAATTGATACAGTTTTATTACCTAGAAAAAAATTACTAGTTTTTGCTGTCAATATTTTTTAATGTTTTTTGCTACACTGCCTATTTTGAGAGAACCTTGTTGACATTATTGTTGTGCTTCTATCTGATCTTTTGAACTTCTGGTTCATTTGAGAATTATATGCTGTTCCTTTACGGGTTTTAATAATGGCCATTTCTATTTTGAGAATTAAGAAAAAACCTCTTTGAAAATTGTATTGATTCATTGCTTGTTCTTTTGGGTTTTGAAAGTTTAATTTTGTTTTGGGTGTAGATGGGGTCCTCAGCTTGAGCAGGCAACTTATAAGAATCGCCAGCGTCTATACCTTTCTGAGCAGGCAAGTGCTTTAATTTGAAATTGACTTTTGTAAACAATGTGTAAATTATTGTAAAAGGTTTAGCTTGATTGCTGAGCTCCAATGCTTATTTTTTAACAGACTGATGGCAGTGTTCCAAATACCTTGGTCATTGCCAATTGTGAAGTGGTCAAACCAAGAGTTGCAGCCGCTGAACACATTTCTCAGGTTATTCTCTGTTCTGTTATTCAACCAGCTCACTTTCTTTCTCACAATGACACTCACAATAGAGGTTTTTTATTATTTTCCAAAACTTCTCTAAAATGTGTACTGTATTTGTTTTTTTCCCTTTTTTTTATTTCCAGTTCAATGAGGAGGCTCGTTCACCCTTTGTGAAGAAGTACAAGACAATCATACATCCTGGAGAGGTATAGTTCATACTTATTCAGATCTTTAGTAAATGACGCAAGTGAAAAGCTTTATGATTTAGACGGAATCATTGTCATTCCTTGGACTCTTTTCGACAGTATTTAGAATTTAGACGTTAATCTTTAATTCAAAACCATTAATTTTTTTCTTTGTAAAGTTAATTTCTGTTTTTTGTTCCTTTTCCTTTTATATGGTTTTTTATGTATATTTTTTAAAATGTGTGGAGCCAAAAAAATTCCTTCTGTATTAATTGTGTATTTTTTCTAGGTCAACAGAATCAGGGAACTCCCTCAAAATTCTAGAATTGTGGCTACGCACACTGATAGTCCTGATGTATGTTTTTATCGTATTATTTTAATAATAATTTTCACTGGTAAAAGGGCTGGGCAAGTCCACTGAAAATATTTATCCAGGTTCTTATTTGGGATGTCGAATCTCAACCTAATCGTCATGCAGTTCTTGGAGCTACCAATTCTCGTCCAGATTTGGTATTCTTTTGTTCTATTTTAACATATGCTGAAGTAAAAATTATTATTTTTAGCTTATCAGGGGATTTCTATGATTTTTTTCATAAAATGTTATTGGACATTTTTAAGCTATCATCTAGATCGGTTGAAAATGGATGGATGAAATGGACATTGCTGAAAAAAAATTATTATCATTTTCTAAGTGGTCTATGAAAAAAAAACTACTCACTGTTTGTTCAGTTTTTTGAGCATGCTTTTTATATTATGGTTCTTTGGCAGATTTTGACTGGTCATCAAGACAATGCTGAATTTGCCCTTGCAATGTGCCCAACCGAACCTTTTGTTCTCTCCGGAGGTTGTTGACTTTTGCTTGTTTTAATCTCTTTTGCTTAATCTTATTTTTTGTACTCTTATTTTCTTTCTTGCTTACATCTATTATGGAGTTTTGTATAAAAAATTAAATGTGAAGTAGCGCGAGTATAACTATACTTGTTAGAATGTAAAGGCTGCAAATACTTCACCTATTTCTTCTGTTACATCTACACAATAGGGACGTGTGTAACTATGTCTAATGAGTGATGCATTCAGCTTCTCATATATGTATATATACATATGTTGATAAATGATACTATATTAGGGAAGGACAAGTCAGTAGTATTATGGAGCATCCAAGACCATATTACAACTGCAGCTGCAGATGCTGCTGCAAAATCTCCTGCATCAGGTGGGTCTATCATAAAAAAGGCGGGTGAGGGCAATGACAAGGTATCTGATAGCCCTGCCATTGGACCACGAGGAGTTTATCAAGGTCATGAGGATACTGTTGAAGATGTAGCTTTCTGTCCTTCCAGGTACCTTGCTTGACAGTGTAAATATTATGAACTTTTACTCAACCAAAGTATTCTCAATGTGTACTTCTGACTTAGGAATGCTTTCTGATAGTCATGATTGTTTTTGTTCGACTTTTTCTTTTCTGTTATATATAAAGAAATATATATGTATGCATAAAAGAATTATTTCAAAGGAAATTTTTTGTTCTTTCATACATACATATGAATGTTCACTTTGAAATACATTATATATGTATATTACACTTTGTGTTTAAAAACTTCTTTTTGACTTTCTTATTTTGATACTCAAGTGCCCAGGAATTTTGTAGCGTGGGAGATGACTCTTGCCTTATACTATGGGATGCTCGAATTGGCTTTAACCCAGTTGTTAAGGTTATATATACAACCACTAGACTTATATTTGTTCCATTTCTTTCTGTAGCTTGTTTTTATTTTGAGTAATTATATGCCAATCAGATCATACCTGTTGGAAACCATGAGATTATGGTTAGCTTGTTTGTTATCGAGGTTACAATTCTTCAGATAGATGCAAGCTATTCATTTTTTTCTCATTATGATTGGCTGTTAATAAAATGAACGTCCTCTACTTCTAATATTGGTATTGATATTGGTATTGAATTGTTTTTTGTTTTTTATCTATTCAATCTCACTGCTATTTTATATGCCAATGGTTGTGCCTTTGGCGTTCTGTTTACAGGTTGAAAAGGCACATAATGCTGATCTTCATTGTGTTGATTGGAATCCTCATGACGATAACCTTATCATTACGGGGTATGTATTTGTGTTTTACTCAGCTTGCTAGATTTAAGGAGCTGGATCTGCATGTTCACTGGTTTCATTCCATTACATTTAGTGAGTTGTAGATAGAAAGTACAACTTTTTGGCATGTTCACATCGATGTTTTATATTTGCAGGTCAGCAGATAATTCTGTTCGTATGTTTGATCGTCGTAACCTTACGGCTAATGGAATTGGATCCCCTGTTTATAAATTTGAAGGTCATAAAGCTGCAGTACTTTGTGTTCAGGTACCGTTCATTCTGTTTTTTTCTCCTATTGTCTTCATGCATCCCTCTAATTTAGCTCATTCATCTCCCAGTGGTGTCCAGACAAAGCCTCAGTTTTTGGGAGTTCAGCAGAAGATGGATTATTGAATATTTGGGATTATGACAAGGTATGTAGTTGTCACAGGACTTACATTTTTGTATATTTACTGAATGGATTAGTCCAGAGGATCCTCTTGGTGACAAGGTGAATTGCCTCTTTTTATTGGTCCAATATTCATCATGTCATGTGTTGAGGATCAAACGATGACCAGAATAAAGAAAATTATAGATACCAGATTTAACATGAAAAAATCTTTTCGCGAAAAAATCTTTTCGCGAAAAAATCTTGGGTAGATGAATAAATTCATTATGAAGATTGAAATACAAGTATTAAGTTTTGTTACTGTCTTACATTAATTTAGAGAGAAAACAAAATCCTAATAAGATTATATCATAGGCACACTGACCTGGTCCGAATAGAATTCGGGTTACACAAATTCTAACACCATGGAGAACCTTTTCACTCAAACTTTGATCTTTCAATAAATATTTCTTTTCGTTTACATTGATTATTGAAAGGCTGCTCAAGTGCCATCCGTTTCTGTTTCATGCTTTGGTTAATTTTATGTTTTCCGCAGGTTAGTAAGAACCCAGAGCAAGCAACAAAGGCATCAAATGCTCCTCCTGGCCTATTCTTTCAGCATGCAGGGCATAGGTATGCAACCTTTGTCAGAAAAATTTATAACCCGTTTCTGACCCTTGGTGATGGTGTTTTTGTTAAGATTCTTGTCGGCTTCAAAAAAATTCCAAAAGACGCTACATAAATTTTATTGGAGATTTATTACTTCATGGACTTTTGGATTATTTTGGCAAATTAATTAATGTGCGATTTCAACCACGTGTGTACTATATTTAGTATAAGAAGGAAAAAAAATCATCTGCCTTATCTTACCTTTTGATACAGAATAATACAAATTACTCGATAAAATTGTCGTATTGAAATTTTTATTTTCAATCCAACTATTTTGTGTGCAACATCTTCAATGCGATTTGCATATTCAGGGACAAAGTTGTTGACTTTCACTGGAATGCGGCGGATCCGTGGACCCTTGTTAGTGTATCCGATGACTGTGATAGTACCGGCGGAGGGGGAACCTTACAGGTATGTTCCTTTATTTTGCCTCTATTTCTGTATCTCTTGTGCTACAAATGACTTTCAACTAGAAAAATATTTGGAGGGTATTTGCTTAAGACAAAGTTCAATGATCTTTGCTTACTCACTATTCCCTCTATTTATACTTCACTATTCCCTCTATTTATACTAAATTAACATAATTATTTGCAAAACTCAACATTGGGGTTGCCTTTAGTTTTTAATCTAGGATGGAATTGAGAAACGATATTAAGGAATTACGAATCTTTGGGTATTGTATTTTTCTTATAGGTAATGTTAGATTTACCTTGTTCTTAACTTATATGTGTCAAATTCTGATTGATATAATAAATATTATAAATAGTTATTTTAATTATAGTAGAAATATTTTAATTAGATCAATTAATACTCAGCGCGTCAGAAGATAAATTAAGAAAATATGCTAAGAAAGTATATCTAGTATTGTTTTTTTTATGTCGGTAATTAGAAGGTATCAGACTTTAAAGCTAAGCCGAGTATTTTAATAAATAGACATGGATTGAAAAAATGCGGAGTATTTTGGTGCGATTGATGGTTGTGATGATGCAGATATGGCGAATGAGTGATTTGATCTATCGACCGGAAGACGAAGTGTTGGCGGAGCTGGAGAAGTTTAAGGCGCACGTGATGGAGTGTGCTCCGAAGCCTCGGGATTTACCTTAGGAAGAGCGAACGACAAAGGTAGGTTTCGGGTAAATTATAGGTTGCGTTTTTTGTTATTAGTGTTCTTCCAAACACTGATATGGGAGTTGGAATTGCAACGTCTGCCGGGGATTGCAAACTGCTTTTGTTCTCTCTCTCTCTCTCTATCCTCTCTCTTTTCTCTTTCTATCTCTCTCTCTCTTCTCTCTTTCTCTTTCTCTATCCTCTCCCTTTTCTCTTTCTATCTCTCTCTCAAATAAAATAAAATTTAATTATTTATTCACAAATTTTAGATTTAATCGATTAATTCACTCTATCTAACGTGTTAATTTTTATAAAATTATATCTTGACTCAGATGTTTGATTCGAACCAAATCTAACGGAGGATACTTTCGAGCCAAAAAACCCACGATATGATCGGAACGGTGGTCTCTGAGGCGGAAGAGACGCAAATAGCGGGAAAGGCGGCGTAAGATTTTCAGACAACATAATGCAAAAATCCGCCATTGATGAACACCTCCATGACCATGAAAATGAACTAGCTTACAAATTATTTGGACGAGCAAAAGTAAGCCCAGATACAGTACAACAGTAGCAGACTCCATGAAAATTATTCAGCAAAAGCTTCAAACCTCGAGAGGACGACGACGATGGTGATGCGGCCAAAAGAAAAACTCTAGATTCTCTGATTTTGCAGATTTCTAGATTCAAGAATCCATGGAAGCCATAGCCATATCTGTTTTCTTCTTCACTTTTTCTCCAACTCTCCATATTTCTCTCACAAAGGCGAAGCTCAGAGATATTTTCTCCGGCGAGAATAACGGCTAGGAACTCAAAGTTCCGCCGGTGAAGCCACTTGGTTCTGATCGAGAAGAAAGACGGAGAATTGGAGAAACAAGAAGAAGATCACAGCTATGGCTATGGCTATGGCTTCCATGGATTCTTGATTTGATTTGTTGAAGATGGAGAAGAAGGTGGGGATGCAAAGCAAGAACAATAATCTGCAAAATCAGAAAACCCTGAGTTTTTTTTTCAACTGGATCGCCATCGTCGTCGTCTTCTCAAAGTTTGAAGTTCTTGCTGAACAATTTTCGTCGCGGTCCAGTGAGATTTTCATGGAATTTTTCACTGTTTCACTGCATCTTGAACTCACTTTTGCACGTCAAAATAACTAGTCAACGAGTCAAGCTTCATGATCATGGAGGTGTTCATCAATGGCGGATTTTTACGTTCTTTTTTAGAACAGAAATATGCAGATAATATATAATCATACAATATTCAAAAAATCGGAATGGTTAATTATTCAAAGTTTTTGAACAGAAATATTAATTTAAATTAAGATAAATCGTAATCAAATCTTTGTTTTTTCTTTTAAATTAAACACAATTCAAATCGATGCTTATCCCGTGAATCATGGAACCAAATCAAACTAATTAAATACTCGTAATTATAAAATAAAATAAAAAATTCAATGAACAAAAGCACATGTATTATCGATCGAAGCTATACGTATACAATGATTGAGTACAAATCAAACGGTAGAAAGAAATCACAAAATAAGAATCGATGACGATGATGCAAAGTATTACGAGTACACTTGTTCTACGGCCGGAGTAACAAAGTTTTCCGGGATGATGAGGAAGAAGAGCGGAGGAAAAGAGGCTCTTGAAGAGAGAGATAAGACTTTGATGAAGAGGCCTGCACGGGCATAGCTCAGTCGGTTCAGAAATTGTAGAGTTGGTAACAAGTGTCAAGGTTCGAATCTTGACAGTCGCAGTGTGGGAGTTGTTACCTCCAATGTGGGGTAGCTCCTTGTGGACGCAGGTAAAGACCTATCATCTCTAGCCTACTGAGTCACCGTGACTTACCTCTCCACAAACTATCGGGCCGGGGTGTGGGGGCTCTGAGGGCGAGAGATTTTGCATTTTGGTAACAAGACTTTGATGAAGAGAAGATGGCTATGATGGAGGAATATATATTATTTATCGTATATTTCGAACGAATTTTTTAGAGATTTAATTTAAAATATAAATTTCATTAGTTTTTCAAACAAGTAATTAGAGTAATTCCAATAACCGACCAAACCAACAATCATGACAAATTAGAATTTAAAATTTAAAAAATGTAAAATATACCTCTTAAATATTCTAAATCATTGGGGTCGAGTGGGTCGGGTGCGATTTCATTCGATTATGTGGGTCTAGGGTTGCAACTCATAATGTTTATCCGACCCAATTCGGGTAAGATGACCTTCAGATAGTTGGATAAATAAGACTCGAGTGACCCATCTCGAAGAAGGTAGAACTAAAATCCTTGGCCAGTACGAGTTCAGCTCAGTTGGTCAAGGGGTGGCAGATCTGGTAACAAGTGCCTGAGTTCGAATCCTGCGCTGCCCTAGTGTGGGAGTTGTTACCCTCAATGTTGGGGTAGCTCCTTGGGGCATTAGGAAAAAGACCTCTCATCTCTGGGTTGCTGAGTCACCGTAACTTACCCCCTCACAGCCTATCGGGCCGGGGTGTGGGGGCCCTCGGGCCGGGGGATTTCGCCTTTTGGTAACAAGAACTAAAATCCTTGTACATTAATCATAGTGCATTGAATATGCATAAATGATGATGAACAACTTTGCAAATCATAATGTTTTAATTCCAAATATGGGATAACCTTGTAACGGGCACAATTTTTTTTTTTTCATTAGATTTTTTCAAGTAAATTTTAATAAGAAATGATAGTCGGATCAGACCAGTTGGTCAAATTGACTTAAACCACATATTTGGCCGGATCAAATCAATTTTTAATAAAAAAAATTATGAAAATACTAACCAAAATCAATCCAAAATAAAGGGTCAAATTTGGTTCGCATTTAATATATGATCAGATTGAGTCTAAAATTTATAAAGAAATGATTGAATTTTAGTTGTTTTGGGTCGATAACCCACAAATTTAAATTTTACAAAATTGAATGTAATCCCGAACCGAAATAAACACAAAACTTTAGTCGCATTTCGATCAAATCAGTTATCTAGTTGATTTTAATTCGAATCTAATTTTACAAAACTAACTCATCAGATCAAATTTATTTATTTTTTATCAAAAGACTAATCTTGAACCCCCGCGTCCTACTCGTAACTTTAATATACAAATATTGTGACCTATATTCATATATGATTGGTTGCATTATTAAATACCAAAGAAGCACGGTGGCAAGATGTCAAGTTTTCAGCATCAAGAAAAAGGAGATGACCTTGACTCGACAATGGTGAAATTTATGCCCTAGCTTATCATCCTCAAATCATTTTACTCCTTAGTTCATATTTCTTTCCCGGTCGAGGAACAAGCCGATGAACCCGCTCGTCTAGCACACTCGTAAAGAGTGAACACGATAAAAAACGGATAATATCTTGTAAGAAACGCTCATCATATACATGCGTATTTACTAATACAACACGTTTTTTACTTTACATCGATTAAATTAAATAGTAGTGGGCAAACCAAACTAGAACCGTAAATCGGGCCGTAAGCGTTAGTTTTAATTTAGTCTTAGTTTTAATTTTTTAAAAATTATGATTTATGGGTCTGTGCAAGTTTTTAGGAATAAAAAATTGTGAAACTGGAACCAAGACTGTGGGTCAAAAAAGTTCTAAAATTGAGTAAAATCCGACTCAAATTCTATTAAAGCCCAATATAAATCCTAAAATTAGTTATAAACATGTTCAATTACTTAAAATTCGACTCAAACGTATATTTTGCACATGTTTCTGATTATATTTTGAAATAAAATCAGACCAAACCGGATCGTAGACCTCCAAAGTTAAACCAAGAGACTACTTAGTCTATAAAAATATGAAGTTAGAGAAGGATAATAAAAATCGATGTCCTTGTTGGTTGAGAGGTCGCTGTATCGCAAAAATGGCCATAAATATGACCCAGAATCTGGATGTTTCTGCTTTCCATTCCACAAAAAAGACAAACTCAATAACCATTATTATTGTTTTCTTCGAATGGTTATGTTTTGCAGATGTTTTCGACGTTGAATTCTGCAAAAAAAGATTCAAAAATGGGAAAATTAAGCCTTCGAAAGCATCATCGGCAGATAATACAGTTTTTTTCCTGAAAAAACATGGAAATTTGAGCAAATTGGGAGCTGAAATCAACGTTGTTCTTCGGATATTCTATTTTGAGAAGATGAATAAAACGACGAAAACCAGGGAAAAAGAGGTCCCCTCGTTCCAGTGAAGTCTGAACCGTCGACGTTCGATAATTCAAGCATTAAAGTGAAGCTTGAAGACAAAACCCTAGTTCTTCAGAGATGGCGGAAAGCGAGGAGATGTGTCAGCTATTCCTTCACTCGTTTCTTTTGCTCTATCTCAGCTTCGTACGACAATTCTAAGAATAGTTGAATGATTAAACTTTGGAATTTAGTGAGATATTATCATTAATTCTTCTTTATCGTTATCTTTTTGCTGTTCTTCCAGATATCGGAGCTTTTGAAAATGGGGAACGAAGAACAGATATCGAGTACATGAAGAAATAGATTAGGCCGTCAAAGAAGAACTTTAAGAAGCTTTGTTTCTCAACAATGGCGGCGAAAAAGAAGATTGTTATTGAGTAAAAAAAGGGGTTTTGAAACCTCTTGTAATGAAATATCGTGTGAGGCTGGGAGCCATAGCTTGTCAGATTGTAGAAACAACGTTGTAATGGTTTTCTCTCATGTGAGACTTTGAAGCTTTTCTTATTTCGAAACTATCTAGACTTGCAAGAGTGAGTTCTAAATTCGGAGCAGCCTTAGGGGGATCGACGGAAGACATCATCGGACCACCATGAAAACTGTCGACCAAAACTGCATAAGAATCACGTCCAGATGGTGAACAACCTTGTCCGGTGCAAAAAGGCTCTGGTTTTTCTGATTTTTCAGCTTCCTGGATTTGAATTTTCTCGTTGAACTCAACCTGTAATCAATAACCCAAGTTCAGATCCAAGAAATCAAATAATTTCCATCAAATTCATGGTGGCCGGAGATAATTCAGACCGTATCAAAGAGGCTTAAACGTCGCTTCTTCTTGAGAGAAGTTTGCCGGAGAAAGTGTTTCTGAGCATGGCTGGCGACTTGAGTCGGCGTTCTGGTCGTCACAAACCGTCGCGAGATTCCTCTCCAGTCACCTTTTCCGAGCTTCTGAAGCCCTACAAGAAATGACCTGTGTTCTTCTTCTGTCCATGGAATCCCTAAAAGCAAGAACAAAAAACCAGTCTTTGAAAGCTCAAAAATGGAAGAAGAAGATGATGATGAGAAAACCCAGATGAGAACTGTTTGGATGAACAAACCCTTTTTTCTTTCTCGAACCCCGGTCGCGAAAGGGCCGTCGGAGAAATATCCATTAAAGGGTTTATTGAAGCTTTCGTCCATGGAAGCAGATGGAGAGCACGATGGAAAACAGTCGACGCTGAAATTTTTCTTCATAGCAACAGAAGATGAAGACGAAACACCAAGCTGAACTCCAAACAGCTTAAGCCCTCCGAAAGAGCTCCCTTTAGTACAGGTTCTTGAATTATGTCCAACGTTTGAACAATGCGAGCACTTTCTGCCCATTTCCTCCTCGAAAATGCTCTTTCCAGCTACTGTAGAGAGAGAAAGAGAGAAAGAGGGTTAGAAAGCAGAGAATAGATACGGTGATGATGAAAATGCAGAAGATTATTGGAAGGCTATAATTTATTGGTGGACGTGGATACAATAATATACTGTCTCTCTCTCTAGCTTCTTCCTTTCTCTCTCTTCCTTTCTCTCATGTGGGTACTGTATATATGGTGTCTTTTTTGCCTCTGAACTTCCTAGAATTTCGTCGATTACTGAAACACAACAAAGATGACGAGTATTTCCACAGAGAGACAGTAGGTAGAAAAAGTTCTGAGTATGAAGCTAAGGTTGGCCCGACAAGACCAAATTCATTGGAAATTAAGGGGGAACATGTTCCATTTCTGTTCACGACAATCAAATACGACTCCAAAATGTCTGAAACTCCCAGCGAGTTCAACGAAACTCAGCAGAAAAATATGAGTTTTTTTTTAATTTACGACTCGTTAATGGCAGAATCAAACGATACCCTTTGAATAACCCTCCATGATCACACCTTTGAAACCCAGAAGAACACATCCATGGCAGAAAGTTGAAGCTTTTGGCGACTGGAAGAACAAAACCCACGAAGATATTCAGTTTTATTTGCTGTATTTTAACGGAGGAAACCCAAATCTGACAGAGCCAACTGGTCGAGGATTTAGGCTAATGGGTTATCAGAATCCACAGAATCTTCGAAGCCAAGATGAAGAATCGTCGAAAGAATCTTCGCATTTACCCACTGTTTGACCAGACAGACCATGCCCCAGCAGGCCGACAATTCGGTCGTCGTTTCCATTCTTCATTAATTTATCAGAAAATTTGGTATCAGTGACGATCTGTGATCACGCTGATCTCTGCAGATGCTTCTCTTTTGTTTCATGTCTTTTTCGTCGCAAATCTGATCTGGGTAAATTCTGGAGGAAACTCCAGTGAAGGCTTCACTGTGAAGCAACCAAGTAAATTTCAAGAATTCAGAATCTCCAAATTTTCCTTTGACCATCAAAGGTGAAATCGGCCCGGTTTGATGTGGCTTGAAATTGGACCAAAATTGTTTCGGTGTTAAATTTACAAATCCCCTACTAGACTTCGGTTTGGTGCTAGTATTTAATTACTAAAACCAAAAATCAAACCGAATATTTTAATTTTACTCGGTTCAGTGCAAGTTTTGGTTTTTGCTCAGTTTGGTTTGGTTTTTGGGTTGAACCGAACCGGTTTCTACCCCTAATGACCATCCTACAAAGTTTAATTAATAGCATTAATGGAATCTCCATGATTTTGGGCATTGGGAGGAGTTTAATTTCAATGTTCTTCAACCAGTCTGCACAATCTCTAGCAGTAATTACATAAGCAAAAAGATCAAAACCTTGACTTGGTCTCCATTCGACTAAGATCCGGTCCGATGTCTGAATTTGCATATTCCTCGTCGATTTTCTGCAAACGAGTTGCGAATAGACTCCACCATCGAACGTACTTCCGGGAAATTAGCCAATGCCTCATCCTGCTCCTTCAAGATTCATTTCATACTCTTTCAGTTTCGAGCGAGAGAAGAAGAGAGAGAAAGAGAGAGAGATGAAATACCACTTCGTTGAGTCGATCCTCGAAACCTGATTTTGGATCAACGGGCATGAATATCTTCTTGTAGGCAGATCTCAAGCTACTAATCTGGATTATTGAACAAATTCAGCCAATTTGCATGTGTTTAAGAATAATGTCCAGAAATTCAAACCTCTGCAGTGCTCAATCCATATCGTCGAAGTCCTTCCAAATTCAAACCACGAAGCTCAGCTCGTTCTCCGCAAACCATCGTGTACTTTGGGACATCTTGCGAAACCTGACGGAAATCAAGTCATTCGACCCCACATCATTTGAAGCCTAAATGAAAATAAAGTTCATATATGCAAGGAAGAAGCCCTTCAATGTTCCTATTCACATGGATTTTTCTCTTAGAGTATGCTTAATCAAAAAAATTTACAAGCCAGTTAAAGAAGACAAACAGAGAAATCTAAATTTTTTGCATATAATGTGTTAAGATAATATATAAATTCTTAAATTATATTTCACTTATAAGTTTGGATTCGTGGGATAATTAATAATTTGTCGTGATATCAGAGTCAGAGATCCATAATTCGATTCTCAACAAAGATAAAAAAAAAATTCATAAAAAAACGTACATGTAAAGACCAAAAAAGAAAAATGACTTACACATATTATTAACTTACTTTTCACCCACAAGTTCTAGTTCAAGGGATAGTTGGTAATTTGTCGATATACATTAGCTAATTTTGTCAAATAAAATATCCAAAAATAAAACTTAATTTTTATTATCATTGCATACTACGTAAGACCGATCAGTCGTAAGCATGCTTAGTCAGTATTATCATCGTAAACTAGTTATATAGACAGAACAAACATACCACGGATCCCCCGCCTATAAATGAAAAAGAGCCAATATGGCAGAATTGATGAACAACAATGGCCCCAGCCGTATGCGCAAAGTCCTGCCACAAAATCAACTTTGATTCAATGCACAATATAAGAAAGAACAAAATAGTTAATTATCTCCATTACGAAAAGTTGCTTGAGGTAGAGAGAGAGATCACTTCTATCACCACATGGCCGGCTAGAAGAGTATTATTGGCGAAAATATTGAAGTTGCCGATTTTACAATCATGGGCGATATGACAAGATCCCATTATGAGATTGTTATTGCCGATAATCTGCACTCAAAAAGGAAACAACATACATTATCGATAATGGCATCACATGTCTATAACCCAAATATCCAATCATACCGTTCTATCGTTTGACTTTGACGATCGATGGATCGACGTATATTCTCTAATCTCATTGTTGTCTCCAATATCAAGAAAACTTTCATCGCCTGACTAAACATCAGAGAGACGTTGAGGAACTATCTCATGTCATATTCTAGGGTAAATAGTAGAATATATCATGAAAGTAATTTTAATAAATACCTTGAATTTTAAAAATCGTCAAGACACCTTGAACTTTACTATAATTTAAAAGATGTTCGTCCATTTAATCACCACATTTCATTAATAAATGGTAATTATTAAATTTGTGAAAATTCATGTTTTTTAAGAGGTCAAATGAATTAAATAAATATGTAAATCTATTATTACATCTTTTTTTATTTCTCAAAAACTCGTTAAAATTAAACAAATAAAAAATAGGCAACCAAATAGACCGATATTTTAAAATTAGAAAAAAAAAATGACACGACATGATGTATGTTGCAATTATTTCTACAAAGTATTTATTGACGACTTTTAAAGTTCAATGTATCTATTGCAACTACCACTATGGTTTATGGGGTAAATTGTTAGTTACCCTATAATCTATAAACCCCATTAAGAAGAAGGAATAAAAACTGGCATAATGGCTTGTGTTTAAACTGTAGATCATTCTAAAAACTGTTTTTTAATTGAAATCTAAACTAAACCAACATGAAATGAACAGATCGGAATGGAATTGAATCTTAAGTTTTGGTACCATGAAATCAGCTGAAAAACCAAACATTTTCAACTAACCTTGTATTTCATGTCTTGGCATTTGACACCAACCACAGCATGATGCCCGATTATGTTATTGTTTCCGACGATAGTTTGACCAGGAAGATCGTCACCAATGACAGCACCACTGCCTAACAATATTTAAATGGGCATCTAGGATTATTTTATAGATGGAAAAAATCAATAAAAAATTATGAGTAAAAAAAATCTGATAAACTCACGCCATTAGGATACAATTTTCCCCTAGTTCTGTATTTCCGAAAACATGGCTTCCTGCATAAAGTTTACATGAATTTCCAAGTTTCGTGTAGGATCCCACTGAGCAGAATGGGCCTATAGAAACGCCCTGCGCCATAGGCAAAGTCGATTTAAAAAAAAAAAAATTGATCTACTAACAGAAATGGCACTTTTGTTTAACAATTAAATCCCCCAAAAAACATGTTTTTGGACATTCGCATATCCTAGGACACCTAAAGAATGTTAGGAATTGAATTCAACTCTAACTTCATAAAAACAAGAAAATTATCAAAACGAAAACCAATATCTCGAAAAGTCAGAAGACAGAGATGTAATACTCGATTTTCGATACTTCCATTATTCTACAGATCAATTATGGTTATAAGAGCTTTAATGAGTTCATTAGTCATCTTCTTCTAATCTTGCATTCACTAGAAGTAAATTACATGCACGGTGACTTGGGTTATCGCTACAAAATCACAGCTTTCATTTCCTTTTCAATAAAATACAAAAGTTTATGTAGCAACATTAAGGAGGCATGGAATGGGTATTTAGCTAGAGAGAAGGGATAGGGCGACACACATCGGAGGCAAACAGATCTAAAGTCTTCACTTCTTTCTTCTTCCAAATTCCTTCCAACATCTATCTGCTAGCATTAACTTTGTCGCTCATAAAGGACACTGAGCCCGCAATTAGTATCCGATTTCGAATGATTTGGATAGTTTCTCTAGTTCAGAGTTCAGCTATAAAATTTGACAATTCAATGTTGAACGACTTTAATCTGAGCGTTCATCAATTGATATAAGCAAATTTGGAAAGCACAGAGGTTACTAATAACCTGACCAAGAACAGCATCCGGGTGTACGATTGCAGAGGGATGAATGAAACTAGGGTCCCTTCCGGAAGCAGCTTCCGGCGACTTCTGCCCCTCGCCGTCTGCGAAAATCCCAAGAAAAAAAAATTAGAAATCCATAAGACAGAGGAAGAAAGAATAAGAGTTTCTGCCGGAGAGACGCCGACTTCTAGCTACGGAGGAGTAGCAGAACGGCGAGAGCAATCGAAAACACCGGCGACTTCTCAGAAGCGAAACCATTGATGCAGAGCAACAATTGCTCAGCTTAGTTTTATTTCACAGTTCTGTCCGACATATTTGTTCATGGGCTCCACGACCCATGTTAAACATTTTTGGTGTTTTTATTTTGTTTAATTAATACCATTTAAAATAAAGGATAAAAATTAAAAAAAAAGGGTAAAAAATAACATGGGCGGGTATTTTAATTTTTTATTATAATAAATACAATATTATGTATTTATTATAATAAAAAATATTTATTAAATTAGAGGTGCAAAAAATTGAATATTTTTGGAACTACATAGATAGTTATTAAATGATAAGCACTACAAAAAAATATATATTCTTTATCGAGTAATTATCAATACCTGCCTAGGGTTAGTAAAATCGTCGGCATATGTAGGAGTGGGCAACCCGAACTGATCCGTTGGACTCGATCCGATCCGTACGGATCGGATCAAACGGATCGGATCCACGAGTCGAAAATAAACAAACGAGTCGAGTCCAGAAAAATTATTTCGGATCAGATCGGATTGAGCCAGGATCCGATCCGATCCGATCCGATCAACGGATTAGGGCAAATAAATTAAGAAGTGCTTCACTGTGAAATCAATGAAAAATGAAACCGCCAAGCTCGTGTGAGCTCCTGATTCCTTCTTCGCATTGCAACTTCACCAATCACCTCCCCATTCAGTTTTCTTTCTCCGTTTAGATCTTTCCAGATTCCAGGCAGTTGCGATTTGGTATTTCGCATTGTCTGTGTTGTTACCTTTTCGCGCCGCGACGATCTAATTTTCTACTCGGAGCAGCTTCTTTCCCGGATAGCACCCCTTGAGTAAATTTGCTTTCTCCTATTACTTTGTTCTACTTTTGATCAAATGTCTATCGGTTTCTTCTTCGAGTCATTCAACTTCAACGAAATGAATTCGGATTTCTTTCTTTTTTATTCTCTCGATATTTTTATGCCTTCTCTTCCTATTTTACAACGAAAAAGTTTTGAACCCTGGAAAGTTTTTCGAAGACTTTGACAGAATAACTAGTATTGGAATGATAAGTATCCCAAAAAAATGTCAGATAGAGGATAGCCAAGTCCAATCCGATTTGGAATTCTAAATTAAATTCTTAATTTTCTATGCAAGCATGTTTTTTTTTTCTCTGGCGTCAACGCTGAGGGCTTCAATGGAGTTACTGGTATATACTGAATCCGATCCGATCCGATCCGTTTCGATCCGATCCGATCGGATTAGGGTCACTTTTTTCATCAACGGATCGGATCGGGTCAGCTTTCATATTTTCGAATCCGATCCGAACAAGTCGAATCGATTGGGTCAGAATCCGATCCGTTTTGACCCGTTGCCCACCCCTAGGCATATGTAATATCGACTCAGAACATAGTTGAAGTTCTTGGACTTATGATAGAACAAGTAACAAAGAGTAAGTCTAGAATTATCATTTTGACATGTCGTCGCGTAATTAGATCAATTTAATAATATTTAATTAATAAAAATAAAAATAAAAATAATTATTTATTATTTAAACTAATTTAATTACAAATAGAGTAATTTTATAATTATTAATTAATAAAAAATGTTACTTTGTGAAGAAATCATTATTTAAAAAGCGAGTCTTTAAAATAATGAGTTTATGGACAAAGTGAACGTGTCTTGAGATGATTGGTTGGACATTTGAAGATGAGGGCAATGAAGAAATTATAGCGGGTCAATCCGCGCTTTAGAACCTTGAGTGCAACGGCGCTTCAACAATGGTGGCGAGCGTTGCCGCCATTAGATTTAAGAGAGAAGACTACAAATACACCAAACACGATTCAGTCTTCTCCTCCTGGAAGGTATCTCTCCCTCTGTTTCGTTTTCTCTTTCGCATTTTCGGTTGAAAATGTTGATCGGCGACTGATAATTTCATTTACTCCTTTGCCCGATGAATTTCTTCATCGTGATGTGAACTGTGAGCTAGTTGAATGGTTGATTTTCAAGATCAGCTTGAGATTTTTTAATCCATTCATATGCACTTCTTGTGAATTCGTGTCTAAATGCTGATAACTACCTTGCTAGCTTGCGGAATTTTTGGGTTTTCTGTATTTTTCACATTGCTCGACGCTCAGCATCTGTAGTGTTCGAATATTAGCTTAATCTCAAAGTTCCTCCGTCGTCATTTGTTAAAGAGTTAGAGTACATAGAAGGAATTTAAATTTAGTCTCAACTTCATTTTCTGGATCTATGGCAGAAATCCTACTTTGCTGGACATTTGGGAACTTGGGATGAAATAACGTTTTCTATCTTTGAATGCCAATTGTTATTCTTGTTCAGATTCTCGTTGGAGCTACTGACTGGAAAGATTATACAGAGGGGAAAGAAGGAGCAGAACGGTACAGAGTCCATAATCTCCCTAAAATTTCTGGTCCGGGACTCTATGAGCTTGGGATAGCCATGGCTCATTCTAGCTCCGGCCGTGAAACAGCCAAGCTTGGTTCAGATCAGATAGTGGTGGTTTACATTGGGCAAGCTGACAATGTCAGGACACGGCTCCAGCGTTATGGCCGCTCTGGTTCTCATTTGGGCAATGGCGGGTCCTATGACCTGAGTGACTCCGCTGCCACTCCTACAAAACCAGGGCCTGGATTGTTTCAGGAGATTTTCTCAAGAGACTACCCCATTGTTTATAGATGGGCTTCTGTAAGTTAATCGAGTATTTTTTTTCTTTTCCAAATATGAATTTCAATTGATCATCTGCCATATTGTTAATAAATGAAGGACATGGGTGTTTCAGAAATATTTTCAAAAACTGGTATTTTTCTACTTTTGAAAAGAGAAAATTATGATATCACTCACTTCTTTGTGATGAATGCAGATGAAAAGCAAGAGCCATGCCCTGACAATGGAGAGTCGTCTTCTCGAAACGTTTGATTATGCATGGAACACGACAGGAAATGGAAATCGTCGTCGTGCAGAAATCATCAGCAAACTTGAGAGAAATCCTTCACAACCCATCAAACTGTCGAGTATAGCCAAGAAGATTTTCCTTCCATTTACTCAAAACAAGGCAGTGGGTATCAAAATTGAAACGAGCAAGCCGATTTCACCAGAGAACGAGGAACTAAATTTCTTATCTTGGGTATTTAAAGTAAGCAGAACACAGCCTAAATTAGTAGAGAATCACAGTAACTTTAATGAAGCAAATACTATGATTTGTGGGATGGCCTTGGACGATGGAATGATTTGTGATAGGCCCCCAGTTAAAGGAAGAAAGAGGTGTGAAGAACACAAGGGAATGAGGATTATTAAGTCTAGCTTGAAAGCAGAGAATTCGAGCCATGTCAACCCATCGATCGAGGCTAAATTTTTCGATGTTGGAAGCTACGGCCTGATATGTGGATTCATTATGACTAATGGCTCACCGTGCAAAACTTCGCCCGCTCAAGGACGAAAAAGATGCCAAGAGCACAAAGGTAAGAGAATCCATGGATCATCTTGCCAAAGGTTGGTAGGAGGTGAAATTAGTTCCATACAGTAATCTAGACGTTGTATGTGAAATTATATGCAATCCAGGTATTTTAAATCTTAAATTATAGTTATAGTGAATGTACATGAATTTATCAGGGATTTTTTCTTTCGATGATAATTATCAATGAACACCTTATAATATAGAGTATTTTTCAAGTGATATCCTACGTTTTTAATTATATCAATTGATATTTTAAAATATGAATATTTTTTAAATGATATTTCAAACTTTTGATTGTATCAATTAACAGCTCAAAGTATGAGTGTATTACCTTAAACTTCAAATTTTATCTGCAGGGACATGGCATTAAATTTTTGTTATTATGCATATTTTTACGATTTAACTTCAATTGTTTTCATTTTAATTTTTTATTTTCGATCATATTAGTTGATAATATATGATAATTCAAAAAAAATTCAAAATTAAATTGTAAAAAGGGACTTAATTAACTCATATTTAACATAAAGTGTCGATTGATAATAGTTTAAACTTCAAAGTGTTAATTGATAAATTAGAAATTTAAAATATCAATTAATATTTTTAAGAGTTTTGATACAATTAAAAGTTTAAGAGGTTAGTTGAAAATATTTTTAACTATAAAGTGTTCATTGATAATTAACCTTCTTCTAACGATGTTTGGATTTACTGATTTCTACTGAACATTGTCGGTTTAATCTTAACATACTTTCTAAAACAAAGGAAACTTTGAGAATCAGGTCTTAATCATTTACAATATGGGCAAAGATGATAGACACTTGCAGCAGGAGTTAATGCAGATAGGCTTTAAGCTAATAGAAACCAAAAGAGTTAAACAAGCTCAAAAGCTAGCCAATAAAAGACAAGAAATGAGACAGGGCCTCAGAGGAACTTACATTGATCATACAAGGCCTCGAGCTAAATCATGCTTTTTCTTTGGAGATGACATTAATGAGGTCGAGCAAGATCCGCTCAAGCTCCACCCCATCACTCCAGTGCCGGATTTGAGCCCTAATAGACGAAGGATTGCTGCGAATTCGCTTCCATAACGGATAGTTTATTCGAGGCATTACAAAGTCTCCCTCTTTCAGCTTCGTTGTTGGGCAAAAATCTCCACTCCCGTCTCCGAGGTAGATAAATCTTTGCGTTCCTGGTTTGGAGAATCTGATTTTCTCCATCACAAGACCCTGCAATTGAATCAATCTTAGGAGACCATTATCAGATCTAATACATCACTACCTTGGAATGGTCTTTCTCTTCTATTGTTCTATATAAGAAAAAAGATGCTTATTTTGAAGGATTTCTCGGTGAGATCATCGCATAAACTCGACTCCTTTTTCTTCTATTACTAGATCTAGGCAAGTAAATAGATCGATTATTATATCTAGGCTAAATATCAATTTACTCCAGGAACTATGAAAGTAATTGTAACAGATATTTTAAACTTTGAAAGTCGTCAATGAACACATTTAACTTTATTATATTTTCAACAGACACCTAGGCATCACAATTTTTATTAATTATAACGATGTTCATCTATTTAATTAACACATTCTATTAGTAAATAATAATAAAAAGTTGAAAATATTATACATCTGTAAAAATTCTTGTTTTTTATGAAATTAAATCAATAAAATAAAATTGTAAATTTATTAGTATATCTTTTTTTATTTTTCGACAAGTCGTTAAATTAATCATATTGATGAAAATACTAATTATATTGACGAACATCTTAAACTTAGAGAAAAACGTGATGACACAATGTCCGTTGCAATTATGATAAAGTTCAAGGCGTTCATTGATGACTTTTCAAGTGAAAGTTATTCGTTGTAACTATTTTCATAATTCATATGGTAAATTGTTGTTTACTCTAAGATCTAATATGTTGGACACAAAAAGCAACATCAAATGGGTAAATTCAAAATTATCATTTGTGTATGAGAAAGTTATCAGAATCGGCCCTTGTCAGTTCTAGTTCTGCATATTATTCAAATCAATCATTTTCTGAGCAAGAGTAATCAGGAATGAAAGAAGCCTATCACGATAAAAATGAAATGCAGAAAAGAAAACGCTAGGTAACGGAAGAAATTGAAGTACATACCTTGCACAGATTCAAAGGACACAGACGGCAACCATGAGGAGGTGATTCCAAAGCATGAAAAGGGGAGATCCTAAGTCTTCCTTTTCCATCTACAACCGTTGGATTAGTGCTGATTTGAGAAAAGCACTCCAACAGGCCGTGATGTTTCATGATTGTCTCAATATAATGCTGATTAGCATCGCTAATTATAATTAACTCGCATCTTGAAGAACATCAACAACAAGTGAATTTTTTTGTTATCAGAATGCAGGCTGATTTAATGGTATCAATAAAATAATAATAAGTTGAATCAGATAAACTACCCAAGAGCATGAGCTGCTTTAATGGCAGCAATTATCCTAGGATGTAATATGGCAGATTTCAAGCATTCTGAAATATCTTTCAATGTTCTTCCTTGTAAATGAAGCTCTTTCATCATTCTATTCTGCAGCACATCACACAGAAAACATCAAATTAAATATAAATCTAGAATTTGTTCTGAAATATAGCCAAGCAAGTTAAGCTAGATTGCATTCAAATAAGCTAGTAAAGCTTCTAATTATCAAGAACCTCTAACGGAGAAAAATATGTCTGCCATTATAGACTTCATAGTTTCAACAATAAATTTATTAATGCAAGAATCCTTCCTGAATTTCTATAAAAATGCTCCATCAATCGAGTCAGAGAAGAATTGTTAACAAATCGCCAGACAGACATATATCAAACGGAGCGAAAATCGGAAAATATTTCTACCAGGTTCACGAACTGGAAGAACACAGAATTTGAGGAAATAGTAACAGCATCCAGACCATCAGAATTAAAAACACTAATAATACAGATAAATTGAATGAATCAGAGAAATGTTTTGATAAAGTGGTCACCATTAGAGAATTCCATGGCATGGTGTTATAGAGCTGATTGAAGAGCGGGGTGAGACCCATTTGCGTCACCACCCAGCGGTCGCTGTCGTCGTCGATTATCGTCCGGTCGAAGTCGAATACAATCGTAATTCCTGCCATTCCGATCGCCGGGAAAGTTACCGGCGACCCAAAGGCGAAAGATTGAAACGAATCAACCAAGATGCTTCGGACGGGTGGGATTAGTAAATTGTAGGGTGAAACTGAAACTATAAAAAAGTGATCTTTGCCTTTCCCTCTAATATGGTGGCCTATTGGATGGGATCCCCCGCCAAGCCCAACAAATCAATTATTCGGGTCGGTTCGAATCAATTAAACGATCAATTCGAATTTTTATCTAATTTTACATGAACCAAATTGACGGAACGGGTTGGATAACCGATTAAACTCAAAATTTGTAAATAAATAATTGAATTTTAATTAGTTTCAATTAATCTCTCAAGTTTAAATTTTACAAAATCAAATATAAATCTGAATTGATTGATTTTAATTCATATTTAATTTTAATAAAACCTGATTCACGAGAGAGAGGTAAATGTTTTCTAAAAAAAACCGACCCAACTCACTTGGTCTCACCAATCACCCTTAGCCTATTTGGTATATTTCGACGCATTGCCTATTTATTAGCTCGAGCGATTGGTTATTTTAATTATATTCGTATTAAATTTAACAGAGTTTGTCTAACATTATTTTTTCAGAAACGAAAATGTAGGAATTATTAACGGCGTGTTCCAAATATGTCGCAAATTATGATGCACATTTTATTTAAATTTTCGCATTTTTGGAGAACATTTATTTTAAAATGATTTTATTAATAATAATAAAAGAAAAAACATATAAGGCCACGACAAATAGATATTTTGTCCATAAAATGTGAAGATACAAAGTTAAGGCCACAACTAGGACTAGGCAACCCGAATCGGACCTTAAGATCTGGCCCGAAACCGTAAGGTTTGGGCTGGGTACGAGTAGGTTAACGGGTAAAAATATAAATTTCGGGTTTGGGTAAACGGGTAGGGCGTTCGGATATCAGGTATTATAAAAATAACTGATACCGTAGCCCAACTCAGCTCAGCCCTCCAAGAATCAATTTTATGATTTTTTCAATGATATTTTATTTTTTTTTATCAAAACTCAAAAATACCAGAATCGTACCCGGAATACCCGGATCCAGGTAAGCAACATTTTAGAAAGGTTTAAATTTCGGATAGACCCATAAATATCCGGATCCTACCCGGAATACCCAAATCCGGATATTTTTCTGTTTTTTCGAGTAGATCTGGATTTCGGGTACTGCTTCATACCTGATACCCGAACAGATCAATTATTTTTTTTTGAATACCCAGCTCGTTAACATTTGTCCACCTCTAACCACGACCCACCTTTTTAGGGTTGAAAAAAATATCGTCCGTTTGATCCTCTTTTGGTACACGTGGATGTGGATTAACCTACTTTGGGTCCCAATAAATAAAAATTAAATTGCCATATGATTTCATTTATAAATTAATTTATTATTTTAAAATAATGTGTTTTTATCTTATTAAATTATTAATACATATTAAAATTATTTAACAAGCCAATTTATATATTTTAAGATTGTGTGAGATACTTCATCCACCTAACAATTTCTACGTTATTAGGGTTAGACATTTTTCTTGTCTTAACCTTCCATTTGATTTTATAAAGAAGATATGAGTTTTTATTTATTTATTATTTATATCGATATTTATGAGTTAATAATATTTTTAAATTTTTAAATTTTCAAACTGATAAGAACTAGGGGTGTGCAAACGGTTAACGAGCCGGGTATTTTAAAAAAAATATCAGGTCCGTTCGGGTATCGGGTATGAAGCAGTACTCGAAACCCAGATCTACCTTAAAAAATGGAAAAATACCCGAATCCAGGTATTCCGGGTAGGATCCGGGTATTTTTGGGTCTACCCAAAATTTAAACTTTTTTGAAATGTTGCTTACTCGGATCCGGGTATTCCGGGTACGATCCGGGTATTTGGGTTTTTATGAAAAAAACAGAATATCATTGAAAAAATCATAAAATTGATTATTGGAGGGCTGGGTTGGGCTACGAGTATTAAACACGGGTATCAGATATTTTTACAATACTTGGTATCCGGACTCTCTATCCGTTTACCTGAACCCGAAATTTATATTTTTATCTGTTAACCTACCCGTACCCGGTCCGGACCTTACGGTTTCGGGCCAGACCTTAAGGTCCGGTTCGGGTTGCCCAGCCCTAATAAGAACGAACAAGCATTGCCATAATTGGATCAAAAATTCAATCCTGATCTAGTTCATTCTTGGTTTTTTTTTTATAAAATAAAACAAAATCAATAATATCTAAATCAATTTGAATTTTCGATAAAAATAAAATAGTTTATATAAGAATATGAAATACCAATATATATATATATATATTATTTGAAATAAAATAGTTTTTTTCATTTTCTTACTCAAATAAAAAAAAGTATTTTTTTTAAACTTACTCATTATTTGAAGAAAAATGCACGATTAAATTAATGTATTTTGTTTTTGAAATTTAATTACGGGATTATACGTTCGATCCTTGTCTGGCTAGTGGGTTTTGTTCACCTCTAAAATCAAGAGTAATTATAAGTTTAATTATTTAATATTAAGTGACAAATCGTGGCATTTAGATAAGAAAATAAAATATAGTTCGACTTAAAGATAATAGATTTGGTACAAAAATTTATGTCTGATGCATGCGTTGTCCTAGTGTGAGAGTTGTTATCCCTAATTATTGAGGTAGCTCCTTGAGATATCAGGTAAATGTTTCCTATCTCTGAGTCGTTGAGTCATGTAATTTAATCTCTTACTAATTGTGGAGTGCGAAGATCGAAGAATTTTGCGTTTTTGGTACGAGGTAAGAAAATAAAATGGAAATAATACACCGTTTGGTCAAATAATAGAGTCAACCTAGTAATAGATTTCCGTGAAGCTTTCCACGTCGAAGTCCTCGGCGATTTTTGTTGTTTTTTTCCTTGGATATCACCGGTGAAGAAATCGCTCCTGCTTCATTGAATCTCTTCGAAATAGTCCAGTGTGTACAAATCCGGTTGTTCTTTCATCCAATTCCTGCACAAATCCGACTGCTAGATCTCATCATCTCTCAATGATTTGGGATTAGAAGGCGCCGGGGTTGTAGGCTTAGAATCGAACTCCGGGTCCCGATTTCTGTTTCTGATCATGCTTCACAAGAGCTTCAAGCCCGCAAAATGGTAATTCCGCGGTTTTCTTCGTTTGATGAATTCCGTGGCATGTTTGGTTTGGTTTCTGTAGTGTTGTAATCGATGGGGCGGGATTCAGACTTTGTGAGTAAACGAGAGTATCTTTTTAATTCTCTTAACCTAGGTTTCGTTTTCTTATTTCGATTGGAAGTTGATTTTAAGGGTTTATTGATACTCTTTGTGGATAATCGCTTAATTCTGAATTGGGCGTATCTGATGCAGCAAAACGTCGCTGAAGATGGCGATTCCGCGCATAAAGCTTTTGAGGAATAAAAAGGACGTACAGATTAAGCAGCTGAAGGGGGAATTGGCTAAGTTGCTCGAGACTGCACAGGATCAAACTGCTAGAATTCGGGTTTGCCATTTCGATGTCTAGAATTTTAGTGCAACACTTGTTTCTGTCGAAGGAAATTTCTTTTTCTGGGACTTTTTTGATGCAGGATGTTGAAAAAACATTTGAGACTTTTTTTTTGGTAGTATCCAAAAGCTTTAGAAGGGTGTTCCACAACAAAATTAGATCGTATCATGGGGACAGATATTGAATTGGTCTTCAATTTTTCTTTTCAGACCTTTTCTAGATTCTTTCAAACTGCAACCCAGACAATTTGAACTGAACTCAACTGGGCAATTTGTTTTACTATGATTATTTTTGTTTCTACTTATATAAAACAAGTAATTTTCTGCATAGATTCCATGAGCGACTTGATGAAGTGAATATCAGAAACTTATGTTGATGGAACAGATTTCTTTGGGCTGCATTTTTGTCGGTTCATGATCACTTGAAAAATTTCCTTGTGCTGGTTTTGTGTTAGGTTGAGCATGTAATAAGAGAAGAGAAGACAAAGGAAGCATATGAACTCATCGAGATATTTTGCGAGCTTATCGTGGCACGTATGCCAATTATCGAGTCGCAAAAGTATGTATACTTCACTAACTCCACACACTTGTTGCTTTTTGAGTTCTACATATTCAAAGTAGAAATAAAAAGAATTTCTATAATTTTAGCAAATAGCAAAATTTCATTCTTTATAGTAAATTTTGCTAGGATTTGCCCATTGGACTTAAAGGAAGCTGTGGCAAGTGTTATATTCGCATCCCCGAGATGTGCGGATATTCCCGAGCTCATGGACGTGCGCAAGCAGTTTACTGCAAAATACGGAAAAGAGTTTACATCAGCAGCTGTGGAACTTCGCCCAGAATGTGGCGTTAGCCGCATGGTGAATAATAATTTATTTATCTCTCTATAAATCGATCCATTTGAAAGATTGAATATCTTCCCCATGCCAACATCAAAAGCTCATCATTAATCGATAATTTTACTGTGTTATGTTTTTCAGTTGGTTGAGAAATTGTCTGCCAAAGCACCCGATGGCCCGACTAAAATCAAAATCTTAAGTGCCATTGCTAAAGAGTATAATGTCAGATGGGAACCTAAAGAATTCGAGGAAAAAACTGCAATTCCTCCGACTGACTTGTTGGTAAGGTCTACTTAGAATAACTAGAGAACAATATATGAGGATCCTTTTTTTCTTATTTTTATGCTCTCTTTGAAATTAATTTGTTTGGGCAGAATGGACCTAGTACTTTCGAGAAAGCCAGTAGAATACAGGCAGAGGCCATTGATGTACATCCAATTCATCATGAAATCAAGGGGCCTCATAATGTTCAATCTCCTCCTGAGCCCGAGAAGACGTATGATAAACCTGCAGATTTTAATCAGCAAAATCCAGGTTTAACGCCCCATTCTCGGAATTCTTCTTCCAGTAATATTAGCGTCAACTCTGGCTCTTACAACCCGGAAGTGAGACGTTCAGATGAGAAAATGATAACTTTTTTAACAACATTTTCTACCTTGATACATATCACTGGTGGACATAGTTTGGTCTGGTCCGGTTTTGGGATGAATCATAACTAGAATTATGAAACACGTCGTCCAGTTTTCTCGGTTCGGTTCTATATTTTAATAAAATTAAATATATATTTTTATTATATTTGGGTCGAGCCTTGAGTGATTTAACTTAGTTTGAAACTGATTTTTAAATTTATATAGGGTGTTATTTGGTTTTTGGTCAAAATTTATTGAATTTGGGTCATTTTTTTATCCAAACTTCGGTTTCATGATTTTTAAGAATTGAGACTGAAACTGGATCAAGATCGGCAATTCCGGTCCGGCTCGCAGTCCCGGTCCAGTTTTGCCGAAACCAATATATATGCTTAGATCTCTTTATAATTTATATTGGTCTGGAACTCACATCTACTGTAAAACGCAGAAATAAACATTGCACGTCAAGAATTTACCTATCCTCCTAATGAGGAAAAATGGACTATGGAGTTTAAAGATGCTACCTCTGCTGCACAAGCTGCAGCTGAATCTGCAGAAAGAGCTAGCATGGCTGCCAGAGCAGCTGCAGAACTCTCTATCCTTGGAAAGATGACTCAGCAGTACTCTTCAACTTCGCAGAATTCTTCTGTGCCTACGTTAAGAGACGAAAAGCGTCAAGAATTTTCTACCTCAAAATTCCCCAATAAAGACTTTCCGAAAGATCCAGTTAATTCTGCCTCTGATGGAGGTTATCGGATGAGTAATGATCAATCAGATAGAGATGACAAAACCTCTTATCGAACTAGCAATCATATTCCTAAAGGTCCAGAAAGTACATCTTATGGAGGTTCTTGGATGAATTGTGATCCGTCTGATAGTGACACAGAGAAGCATATCAATTACAACTCATCAGCAGAAAATTTCAAAATGGCTGATAAAAATCCGAAGATGATGCAATCTAAACCTGAGCTGAACAACCAACTAGACAGATTTGAGAAACGATACGGTAAATCTGAAATGGATTATGTCAGTGAAGAACAGGAAGTAGATTCTGAACGTAGGTTTTATAGTGGAAAAGAAAGAATTGGGAAAAATTCGAGTCGGAAATCTCATTCTCGGAGAAGCTTTTCCGACGATGATGAGGCCATTTTACACAAGAACACATCAGGAAGTGGAGATGCTGGTGAATATCTTTTTGTAAATGATGATCATAATCAGGATAGTGTTTCTATTGAAAGCAGTTTGCATCCCCATACTGTAGTTTTTTATGATTCTGCATCAGATGAAGATCATGATGTTCAGAGTAAGGATGAGATCCCGGAATCTAGCTTCAGTTATCTATCACCTGCAAAATTACCAAAGAAAAACAGCTTGTCATCGGGAAACCCTTTGAATCCGAGTCGAATAATTGTAGAAGAACCTCCATTGTTTTCTGAAAGTTCAAGCTCGATCGGCTTGGCTAAAAAAGATGACCCTTTGGAAGTGGAATTTGACCATTCCGAAGGACCTAGCTCGGAAAGTGAAGAAGAGATGGAGAAATTTAGGCTTACCAAAATCGGGAAATATCCTTCTAAGCAGATCGTTGACACCATAAATACTGATATGAGCCAAAGTGTAAGGTATGGATTTCCTAGATCACCTGAAGAGAAAAAACTGGGATATGGTGACTCACCGAGGCTTATGAATTCGAGTGTCGATGTTTTTAACGAGGTGGATGAAGAAAGAGATCTGCGGGCTTGGAAATCTTCAAAAAATTTGTATCAAAGTGAAGGAACCAATAATATCGACAGATCAGTCTTCTGAGACCGAGAAAGATACACAGATTTCGGAAGAATCTAGTGTTGAAATCGCCAACGAGCTGAATTTCGGGAAGTTGAGGGGTGGCTTTAGAAATCAGAAGGGACATATCCTTCCTTCATATGTCAAGAATCCATCCAAAAATGCTTTATCATTCCAAAAATCTTCTGAAAACGGTGACTCCAAGATCGAGAAGCCGCCTTCTCGAGAGTCATACGATCAGGGAATCTCACAGCAGGTCAGCCAGAAATCTAGCTTGAAATTCCCCATGGCTGAAAATGATGACGACTTCGGACATCATAATAAAAGCAGCAAAAAGATTTCCGGTGAAATGAATGAAAAAACAACTTCAAAAGTTGCAATCAAGTACGATGATCTGCTTTCCAGCGATTCCGATGAAGATTTTCGAGTACAAACGATCAAGAACAAACCAAGACAAAATGTTGGAGTTTCAAGAAGGACAAAAGAATCATCGATGTATACTAGCAATTCTTCGAGATCACCTTCAACTCCTAACTTTGAAAATGAGAGCAAGTCTCCGGCAAGAAGAAGATCCTCGGAACCATCCTCGAAGATCGAAATTCAATCTGGTAATAACTCAAAATATGAAAATTTTCAAAGTGACAAGCCGAGCCGGTTTGCTGCAAATGAAGTTTCCAAGACCCCTCCAGAGCCAAGAAGCACTTTCAAAGAGGAAACACAGGTGTCTACTGAAAAAGAACAGCCATCATCTTCTATGCCAGAGGAAAGAATTGAACGTGTGAATTCTCCAAGTGAGAAATCTGTGCAAGTTCATCCGAAGCTTCCCGATTATGACTCATTCACCGCACATTTCGAGTCTCTTCGGAAGAATCGACAATGAAAACTGCAGGGTACTCTCAGAAACTTATTGTTAATTCTTGCTTTTTTTAATATTTATTTTTTATTTCTATGGTGCAACCAGATTTGTCCTGTAATATTGTCTGATGTTTGAGAAACAGTTGGTGTTTGCATTATTATGTCATGCTTTGAACGGAGCCAATTAATGTACAGTTGAATTGAACAAGCGTGAATATATATGAACTTGGAAGAGGATTGCAGTGGAAAATAGAGTATCTTATGCGCAGCTCGACCGTTTTGCCCGATGAGATATTTAACGATAAGTTCGTTATCTTATCTGGGCAGTGAGTCCCAAATCGCAAAGCTCGACTTTACGTTATTTTTCGATCATCTTCAACGAAAACGATCATCTAAGCCTCCTCGATGGTATCGGAAGGTTTAGATGATTGCCCTTTATCCGTCGAGATAATCTCGAAAGAATAGGAAGACATCGGCCAAAACATCGGAAGAATGGAAAACAAAGATATTGTCGGGCGAGCTAGTAGGGTTAAGGCCTCCATCTGCGCCTCCATTTCGCCGGTAGTCCTTAGCCGCTTCTCAAATCTCCATCAGTCAACAAACTCGTTTTCTTTGTCTGGGTATTTCTCTCTTATGTTAGTTCTCAAATGGGTTATTTAGTTTCTTGAGTTTATACGAAACGCTCTGCCTTTCTGCCTGATGAATTTGGTTGGATAGGATTTTGTTTTGGATCACTTTTGTGCATCTCGAGCTTCAGATTTTAGTCTACTGGCTGTTGTGATGCAGCTGTAGGTTGAAGAAAAAGAAAAAATGGTGGAGAGGACGAAGGGAAGGAAAGAGGAAGCCGTTACTAGAGAGTACACTATCAACCTCCACAAACGTTTGCATGGCTGGTGAGGATTTCGTTTGCAATTCTCGACGCTCTTGTTTTGTTTTCTTTTTTTTTTCATCCACGCTTTCGAGGATATTTGTTTAATTTTGTTGGAAGTTCACAATTTGCAAATATTTATGTTTTGATATTCTTCTTAATTTACTCTAGACCTGGCATCCGAGCGAGCCAGTTCCGATCCGAGCCAGGCTCGAGCTCGGAGGCGAGCCTGGCTCGAGCCCAAGGTCTGGGCTCGCGAGCTCGAGCCAGCTCGGAGGCTCGAATTGAGCTCGCGAGCCTGGATCGCGAGCGGGCTCGTGAGGCTCGCGAGTTGCGAGCCTTCCTCCGCCTCGGCCGCCATCGTCGTCGTCGCCAATAGCCATCGTCGTCCCCCGGCCGCCATCGTCGTCCCTCGGCCGCCATCGTCGTCCCCGGCCGCCATCGTCGTCCCTCGGCCGCCAGAAGGAGAATGAGAAATCAAACCAAAATCAACGAAATCAAACGACAAATCGACACACTTACCGTCGTTGTCATCGCGCTGCTCGTCGCCGGCGTTGCACAGATCATCGTCGTCCCTCCAGGTCCGCAGGTCGTCATCGATTCGCAGCAACAAATCGCCTTGCCGAGTCGCCGACCGTTCGTTCATTTCATCGTCGATTCGAGCTTTGTGATGAACGACAACGGTCGATTCGACCGTTGCCTGAACGATCGGCAACCGTCACACGACCGTTGTGCTTCGCGAGAGAGAGACGCGAGAGAGACAGAGACAACGTCTCTCTGCAATCTGCAGAGAGACGTTGTCTTGCAAGGCTGCAAACGGCCATCAGACCGTTGATCAAAGTTGATCAACGGTCTGATTTTTTCCCCTATAAAAACTAAACCATTTCTTCAATCTTCACTACTTCTCAATTTTCTCTCAATCTTCTCTCAATCTTCTCTCAATTTTCT